>CM065391.1:3420000-3485000 GCA_033060915.1 Euryodendron excelsum | reverse complement strand
TCATTACTAGGCTTTCTTTTGCTGGTCGCTAAATCACTTTGCAGCTAGTTAGCAGAGCTGATGCTTATCCTTTTTTGGACTTGCCTCCTCTCGATCATTCTGCTTTCCCCATGTCTTGGCTTAGTTAGAACGAGCACACTTTTTTCGTAGAGCTACCAACTGATCGACGAGATATAATGAGACGGCGACTAGTATTGTATATTGTGTTTAGCTGCTTTTGTAACAATAATAAGTCGATTGTTCCATTCAAGCTGGTGAGCTTGGTAACTGATTTGGGAGTTCTGTCAAAGTTGGACTAGAGGTTTTTCTCTTTTGGTTGCTTCCTTCGATCTATGTGGGTTTAGACTTTCTCTAGTTGGGGTAATGTGATCGGTTTTTGGCCCTTTTTAGTCTGGTGGAGTTACAAGTATTTGCCAGTTCATCATCCAAAAGTAGTGGAGGTTAACCTTTATCCCTAGGCTTTGAGATGAGTTCGTGATCAAGTGGCCCACCAATCTAAGATTACTGACTTTATGACAATATGGGTAAACCTGAAGTTGATAAAGGTGAGGGATGTGACTTAGTGGCCCTTTGTTGAATTGGTCCATTACGAGGCAGTTAGGTATCTGGTCTCGATATTTTTATCAAGGATTTCCTTTCTTAGTGATAAGTCCTAGAAGTCCTATCTGGGAGACCAATATTAGCGCCAGTTCCACAAGGAGTTCCAGTCAGCCAAGGATCCTTCTGAGTATATGTTTGGAGCTTTGGTCAAGGGGGTCCCTATTCGGTATGGGGAGCATCAACCTGGTACTGGTTTTTTACTTCCTCCCAAGACTGATTCTGCCACCCACTTCAGAGCTTGATCCATAGGTGCTTTCACCCAGTTTTAGGTAGTGGTTGGAGGCTATGCCATAGGCCAAGAGGTAGTGGACCTATGGCATCAGGCTGAGGGATTTGTGCCCCAGGCAAGTTTGTTGCCATGAAGGATCAGAGAGACTGGTACTAGACTGAGAGAGATTAGTTCCAGATGGAGAGGGGCTAGTACTAGGCTGGGGTAGCCACTTTGACTGCCTGGTTGGCTCAGATGGAAGGTGACGAGGTATATTATCTTCTTCTTTTTTTTATTCTAGCTTTATTTAGTTGTCTATCTTCTTTGTTGATTCAGTTTTTCTTCTTTGTAGGATTTCGGTGCTTCCAGTAGTCGACCGCCTCCTCCTGAGTCAAGCTTTGGTGACTACAATCTAGACATTGACTTTGACTCTTGATAGGTGCCCTTTGTCATGGGTCTAGCTCCTCTTTCACCTTATGTCCTGGATATACATTACAGTTTTGTCAGACCATTTATTTATAATCTTTTGAATAGAATGGATATTTATGATTAAGATAGCCAGATGTCTGCATTGATGTATACGTAGGGGTAGATGTTTAGGATTATCATGATGATGGTGATGCATGTCTTATTACATATTTAGATATGATATTTAATTACATTGGTGACTTCTGTTTCCACAGAAAGCTAGGCCTTATGTATGCAAAGCTCATGCCAAAATTTTTATAAAATGCATGCACATATTAGGGATGCACTGGTTTAACACATAGTAGAATGAATGATTTGTGAACAACCACCCCCAGGGTGCCGTCAAGCTCTTCATCCTCGGAATGGCAACTCCTTCTTTTTCAAAGGTTTGGTCTCTCCTTTGACTCAACCTTACCTTGATTGGATGATGATAGCATTTCATATCTTTCCCATCTTTCTGATCGACTCTGACTTTCTACTTGGGTTAGTGTCTGGGATCATTTGACTTGAACTCTCAACTGCAGGGGCTTAGGCAACAACTTTCACGAACCGTGGTAGAGCGATAATTAGCCAGTCTTTTAATCTGAGAAAGCTTTGCCTTAGGACCGTAATGTAGGCTAGGTTATGGGATTTTGAGAATGGATATGTGGGCTAAATTTTAACATTGCTTTCAGTAGGGTTTAGATCCACACTATCCTTGGTCAGTCTTCTAATGGAGTTTTGTCCCTTAGTATCCTTCCTTTGCCTTGGCAACACGTCCGACCCATTTAGATTAAACAATCCCTTTTCAATTGGAGAGGACTTTATTAAGGTTATAATATTGATCATGATTTTAGGTTTTTGCAAGACAAGGTAAAGGCTTGAACCTATTGCTTCTACTAGGCTTCTTTATCACCTAGGATCACCTTTAGATTTCCTTTTTGCCTTCTAAACATTTCATGCTCTTCAAGATGGCCTAAAGTGAGCGATCCTTATATGTTGACCTTCTGATGGAAGGGTTTTTTTTTTTTTTGAGCACCTTCCTTCACTTTTGCTTGCCCCCCCTTTTTTCTTTTTTTCTGCTGGAACAACAAGGGTTTTTTTTGGTACCTTAAGCCTTTTTGGGTAGGGGGGGGGAGGGGGGTTTTTTGAGCTTCCCCCCTTTTTTCTTTTGTTTTCCTCGGTGGTGATCACTGAGCTGAGGTTTATCTTTTGGGAAATATGAACTGGCTTAACGGGTTTGACAAAGGTTGCTTTATGACTGTATGAGAAATTAAATAAGGGCCTCTCTTCCTTTTGAACCAAATTGCTTGATCCATAGAGCCTTTATATTGCTTTGGCTTGATCCTTCGAGCGGAGGAAAAGGACCATTTTTGGCCAAGTCTTCTGCTATCTGCTTGCCCCAGGGTGGGGGGATGGTTTTAGATCCGGTTTGACAAGAAATCTTTTGCTTTCCGCATGACACTAGTGGGTTGTGTTGGCCTAAGTTTGGGTTTTATAGAATTTTTAACAAGAATTTCAATTAAAACTTGTTTATGTATTTTAACAACAATTAATCGAAATATATATATCAAGCAAGTGGAGTATATATCAATATATATATTTATGCAAACATGTATAGTGAGCAATTAAACAAAACAGAGGCAGAAAAGAAGTGCACCAGATTTATAGAGGTTCGGCCAACCTTGCCTACGTCCTCTCTTCTTCGATCCTTTCGAAGGAATTCCACTATGTAATACTCCTTACACAGCTGCTAGTTGTGCCACGAGTGCCCAGCTCACTCTTTACAAAAGCTTCTTCCCAAGCTTTCAAAACCCAAGAGATTTTGTCCAAACTTCTCTTAAACTTACAAGTGTTTTTCCAAGAACACTCAAACTTATACGGTTACAAACCCACCCAAACGAGAATGAATGAAGATTATACAAAGAGTGACTCTCCTAGTGAGTATATGAATGAATACAACTCAATGGATAACTTTAAACACTCAGCAAAAATATGTGACAGTTAGGTGCAGGTGATTTTCAGCTTCAAGTACTTGATATCAATGGTATGATTGCTCTTCTCTTCTTCTTTAAAGCTGTATGTATCTCATATATATAGGTATGGATCGATTTTAGCCGTTGGAGAAGTATGGGAGAAGATTTGGTTGCAGTTTTGCCCATACCGTCTGTCAGAAAACTAGCCGTTACGGTCTAGGGGTCGACTCTTTTCACAATGAGTCGACTCTTTTTGCATTTCAGCAGATTTTTCAAGTTTCTGTCCAAATGAGTCGACTCTTTTGTCCCAGGAGTCGACTCTTTTTAGCAGTCTGCAGAATTGTTTGTTCTCTGTTGCAATGAGTCGACTCTTTTTGGCCAGGAGTCGACTCTTTTAAGCTTCCAGCAGAATTCCAAGGCTCTGTTCGAATGAGTCGACTCTTCTTGCTTGAGGGGTCGACCCTTTTCCCAAAAACCCATATTTTTGCAACTTGTCTTCATTCTTTTTCAAAGCTTCCAATCTTTTCAAGGATCATCTAAATAGGCTTTTTAAAGCTTGCAAACAAAGGTTAGATGACTCCAAGAACATCTTCAATCCATTCAAGATGAATTTTCTTCATTTTCATCACTTGTAGAGCTCTTCCATCATCATAGCTTCATCCATTGATTCAAGTCTTCTTCAAGATCTTCAAGAGAGCTTCCATGACTTAGAATCTTCATTTCTTCAATCAACATGGCTTCTCTATGGACTTCAACAACTCTTCCAAGAAAGCTTTCCAAGTCTAGTGATTCCTTCCATGTCTTCAAGACATCTTTACATCTATCAAGAAAGCTTTTATGTTTTTTTTTTGAGTTGGTCTCTTCTTTTTCCATTCTTGCAAGATATCTTCAAGTACTCAAAGTCTTCAATCTTTTAAATCAAGACTTTGATCATTTTCATTCTTCTTCTTTGATATCCATCATCTTCATTCCCTTATAAAATCACCATTGTAGAATATGCTATTCGTTCATGCTTATCAATCTTCAATCTAGGATTTTCATCAACTTGAGATTTCTTTCTTATATTCTTTTTTCTTCTTCTTATATATCAGCTTTGTAGAATACATCACTTCATCATGCTTTTCATCATAAATCCTCTATTATGATAAGCTTCAAGTCAAGATCTAATTAATAATTCATCTGCACACTAAGTAGAATTATTAGATCATTTAACCATGTTTTGTTATCATCAAAATCAAGGCATTGACTCAATGTTTTCAGGATCAAGCGCTTACCACTGCACCAAAAGCAATTGCTGTTAGTCAAGGCGCAACTTTATTTCCTTATACCTTCACAGCAGCCAGTGCCACGTCTCGACTGCACGCATGCGGCAGGATGCTAGACTCCCTTTTGCAATCCCCCCCAGCACCTGCTCGCAAGCAGCCTGCCATCCAGGGGAGTTGAACCCGTGACCTGCTCTGATACCAGTTTTCAGGATCAAGCGCTTACCACTGCACCAAAAGCAATTGCTGTTAGTCAAGGCGCAACTTTATTTCCTTATACCTTCACAGCAGCCAGCGCCACGTCTCGACTTTTTGGCCCTCCAGGCCTCCCGCCCAACAGAATATAATCATTGAGAAATTGAAAGATGGCTCGTCTTCCTTTTGATAGTCTGGCTACTCATCGCTTAGCTTCAGGTCTTGTAAGTGCTGCTTTTTGGGTGGTTTCCTTACTCACTCTCATCTTCCCTCTTTTCAAAAAGTTGATCATTTGACAAGTGGTTAACTCATGGTATTACATCCTTCAAGTCATATTTTCCACATGATAGAACACACCCCCTTTTTGGAAGCATTCACTATTCACAAGAATACGAGATAGCAGCATTTGAATGAAAAGCTATTTCTTTATTACTTCAACAAAAAGCATAGGGTTCTTACAGAAATGAAAATGCAAACATAAATTTAAAGGCAGAAAGTAAAAGGGGTAGAAAGAAAGCATGTGAAAACACCCCTCTCTTATACGCTTTGAAGAGAACCCTCTTAGTTCGGTTTTGGAATGATGCCCACATCCTCGACGCTTCATCTTTCATTTAGATCCTCGGATCAGGTGAGGCAGGCAGGGGTTTCTTTTAGGGTTCTGGGTGAATTGATTGTGATGGTGCAATTTTCAGCTTCATTGACTCCCTTGTTTTCCTTTGTTACCTTCTCGGCTTCTCTGAGAAATAAGTTGGCTAGCTCACCTCATTTTAGCTCGAACGGCTCTACCAATGCTTTCAGCTCCTTAAAGCCCCAGCCCATGTCTTCATAATCAAATTCAATCATAGGCCAGAGGTTCTTTGATAGGTTGAGTTCAACCATGGCATACTTGGGGTGCAAGAATTCATCTCCCCAACAGTTGGTGATCACGCTTTTGGCGGGGATCTCTTCTACAGGTAAAGACTCTTCAATTGGCCAGTCAAAGGGGTCGTGCACTTCATTTGGATTGCAGAGATAGACTAGGCATGACGAGATTTTCTCCTTCCAGTCATTTTCTTCATTAGTTTCCCAATCTTCCTTAGAATAATCCTCGACCAGGATCTCTTCTAGTTCATCCCCCTCTTCTATTTCCTTTATTACCAGGTTGACATTGTGATCTAACAAGGGGTTTGTGGTCACATTTGGAGTAGGAGTTAGGTTCACCAGCTATATGTTGATGGTTTTGTTGTCTATCAGGTCTTGAATTTTGTGAGGGAGAAGCAACTTTTCGTGTCATGCCCTTGGTTGCCCAAATGGTATTCGCAAGTGTAGGTGCCATTGTAGGTTGGACGTAAAGGGCGTGGCAATGGACAGACCAGTGTGGGCTTCAGTATATTATTCTTTAAGAGGTTATGGTAGGCTTCCGTCTAGGTACAAGCTAAGATATCAAAAGTGCAAATGCATCGCCAGCCTATTGAAGTTAGGTCGTGCCCTAGTAGGGCCAAAGTTGGGCACTTGAGTGGGCATGGTTAAGGTAAGTATGGGCAGTATAGGATGTGACTGGGGTGGTGGATGGTATTACGATGGTTGAACATTTAAGATAGCTGACACTTCACTCTCCTTCTTGATCCCCTTGTCGTGACCACCTTTTTAGCTATGTTGGCAAAGCTTTCTCCAATCTTTGCATAAGGGTCCTTAATCTTTCCCATCTTGAGACCGTTTTCTATCATCTTCCCTTGCATGATAAGCTCGAAAAAGCTTTTTTCCACACTTGTACAGAGCTTTTCATAGTATATGCTTTGAAAAATATGCACGAACAATTACACATACTCCTCCTGTTCCAAAGGGGGATTAACTTGCGTTGCTACTTCTCTCCACCTAAGGGCATAGCTTTCGAAGCTTTCTTTATCTCCTTTGCTTATTGTCATCAAGGACCAACGATCAAAAGTTAGATCTATATTGTGGTGGTATTGAACTTTGAATACATTAACCAGTTCAATCTAAGTTGTGACTTCCCTCAAATCAAGTCGAGCAAACCCTTGCAAAGTGGACCTAGTTAAACTATGTTAGAAGAGTTGCATGAGAAGCTTTGGATCGTTCCCATGGCGACTTAATGGCCCAACATAAAGGCAAAGGTGGGCTATGGAGTTACCAGTACCATTGTACTTTTGAAAGTTAAGCATTTTGAACTTGGTCGGCTTTGGATGATCTAAAAAAAAGCAGAGCTCATCATAGGAAGTGAGCCTAAAAGGGTCATGACTATGGAGGCTCCGTAGTGAGTCTTCCAAACCTTGGATCTTCAGGCTAAGAGGGTCTAGAAAGATTCTTTTTGCGGTAGGTGAAAGCAGTATGGTCTCTTTTTTTTCGGTGTTGGCCCCCTTGGAATCCTCTTTATTTTTCCCCATAGTGTTAGATTGGAGCACAATCATGGGCTGATGGGTTTAGAGTCCTTGGGAAAAATCGTGGATGATGATGGGGCTAAAGTAGCATCTTGTATAGCCATGGCTTGGATGAGCTTAAACATCTCGTCGATCTTGGTTCTCATCTCATTGACCTTTTCTTGAGAGACTGAGAAGGACTCGTTAGGATTAGCAACCATTAGCAAAGCTCTTTGTCAGATAATGATCTCTAGTTGGCTGTAAATCTTTCTTACGAGCAATGATGTCTCTTTCTGGTGTAGTCTTTGCGAAAGAAAAAGAAAGAGAAAGAAAAAGAAGGACATAAGTCATAAGTTAGTGTTTGATATTTAGAAGACTTTATGCGATGCATACCTTAGGGATGTCCCTTTTTTGAGAGGGCGACTAAATATAATGCATTCAACTCGTCTTTTGGAGATAGGGGGCTTTGCCCCTGTATGTAGTTACCTTGTTGTTGGTTGAGAATATATATTCATTCATTCATTCATTTATTTGTGGACAATAAAAGAGTACATTAAACTTTGAGTTTAAATACAGAAAAATTTAAATACATTTAAATAAGGGGAAGGGGAACATTTTCCTAGGGACTTCCACCTATCTAATATTATAAGGTGCATTCTAAACTACTTTCGAGTCCTCAGATTTGCCTTTTGTTGATGTTGAGAAGTTATTGAACTGATTTTGCTTTGTGGGTTGCCCCTTTATCTTCTTGACATCCCTATCTTTGTGAGCATAGAAGGATTAGGCCCCTCTTCATGGAATGGCTTGAGATGCATGCCATGAGTTCTTAGGGTTACATGGAAACCCTTAGGACTTTGGTAAGTTTTGTGCAAAGGAGAGTGAGCTTGGTTCCACTCTCTACGGGTTGATCATATGCATGAAAATACAGTGACTTGAGTTACTTTGGAACTCTTATCTTAAAATAAAGTATTGAATGCATGTACATGTATGCAAGAGTATAAGGAGAAAGAGTGAACTACCAAAATAAACATGCATGCATGAATATTTATACAAGCATTATAACAGCAGGAATAGACAAAAATAAAGGGAAGTAAAGCGGTTGCCCTTTCCTCCATGATTTTGAAATTGACGTGCGTGTCTTAAATCCAACAGAGGTTTGGCTAGGCACGGGTTTCTCTATGAGCATGAGATTTAGGGTTTACTAATACTTTCTAAGAAGGCTCGGTTCCAGTATCTTCAAACCTAGGCCCATTCTCTGAGATAGTGCCATTATCGGTTGGTGATTCGAGCGGGGGAACTATTAAGAGGTCGTAGGCTAAGAAACTGACATAGCATTCGCCCTTAACCAATATACTATTCCTCCTTCTAACTAGAAGGATAGTAACTAGGTAATAATGTAAATATGCAAATGCAAGTGCACATGTAGTGTGTGACATTTTAAAAAATAGGGGAAAGGCCCCAACAATTTCCGTCCATTATGTCCATTACATCTTATCATTCATGGCAATTTATATGAACAATAAAAATAAATGTGAACATGGTCCACCTACAAATTAAAATGCAAAAAAGTTAGTACCTTGATGACAAACTTAATGTAAGATAGAATGATTGAATATGATTTGAATGCAAGTGGTGGCATGTTGTTTGAAACAACTTTGAAAAGTTCAATTTTAAAAATTTTGAAGTGGATAACATTGGACAAATTAATATAGGATTCTGAATGAGTGAAAGGTGAAGAGACATGGTAATGGCCTAAACCTCTAAGCGTCCCTAATGTCTTTTCTCTCTAGATTCACTCATTTGCAATATTTGATTATTCACTGTCTAATTATATCCACTTTGAAAATAATTTTAAAAAGAGGTTTATATCATCATCTCAGGGATGATATAATGCATAATATGTAAGTTGTAAGTACCCTATTTTTGCTCGCTCGGCAATCTTTGATCCATCCGAACTCATATTCAAACCAACACAGACACATTCAAGCTTAGACCGTCTTTCTAGGCTCATTCCAATCAATCAACCACTTCGCGGGCCCGCCAGGCCTAATAGAAGCAAAATGACCAAAATACCCTTAGAGCAATGTTCGGTCCAATTCCAGTTAGCACGTCTTCTTAAAGATGGTAAGTCCCTATTTCAACCTCAATTCCAGTTACAATTCCAGTCTAAGTCAATCAAACTCAATCTGGCATGTCTTTCAAGAAAGTTGATCTCTTAAATGATAAGTCCATCTAGTACGGCACGTTTACTTAGAAATCTCCTCAAAACAGTAAGTTCCTTTAAACCTGTCGACCGGGACAGAACCCAAGTCCCTTAGATGGTAAAGCGGTTCACTTCTGGTGCCTACTAGCCTGCCAATGTAGAATGTTTGCTTTCTGGCACGTCAATCGGGAAAGTACCTAACGCCCAGAGACAATAAGACTATTCAGTAACTTCTCGAGATCAAGCAGTCTCCAGAATGAACACACACCATCAGAGTGACAGAAACACTCACAAACATCATAACCGTCAGAGTGGCGGAAACACTCACAAACAGGTCGATATTAGGAATTGTCAATAAATACCCTATGTCACGGGACCGAACTCGCCTCTTGGCCGTGGCACGTTTACTAAAAGATAGAATACCTTTAGAAATCAACTCATCACATATCGTTAGAGTGATGAAAACACTCAAAATCCAAGTCAACACCAATGCCTGCTAGCCCACTTCGATGAAAAATGACTAAACTGTCCTTTGGGCCATACCGACACACTTCTCAAGAAAGTACCTAAGTCCTTATAGTTGTAAATCCACCATTCCAGGATTGTACCAAAGACAATCTGACACGTTCAAGAGCCTTTCAGTTGACTCTAGATCATTTCCGAGACCATTCGGTCAAAATGATCATTTTGCCCCTAAGCATTCGATTGCCTCCAGGAACCACACCGGCTATAGGTATCAAACTGGTTATCTTTCGAGAATGCTTCTAACAATATTCCCAATCTTCTAGTACCCTTCCGAACTATTCTGGGTCCATTCCGATAAACCTGGTGCAAAATAACCATTTTACCCCTGATGGTCTGTTCACCCTTTTCAACCACACCAGCTCTAATTATCACTCCAGCTACCTCCAGGATACTCTTTTAGGGGTTCCTATCCATTCCCAACCTTCCAGATCATTTTCGGACTTTCCGAGTCACTCTTAGTGGAGTTACGCTAAAAATTGCATGGTAGTCACTAGGACATGCGCTCAAATATTCTGTCTTGGGTCCCAAGGCTCAAAAGATCTGTTTCTTGTTGCCTTAAAACTTTTGTAAATGATTGGCGCCGCTATTAGTGGTGCTAAGCCAAAAACTGGTCTAGCGCCACTAGAAAAGCCAAAAAAATGGCCTGACGCCAGGCGCTAGAGCCAACTTTGATTGCCTATAAATACAGACCACCCCTATATAAAAAAGGATCTGTAAACTCGCTCCATAAACGCTGCCTCACTGAAAGCAGGCCTTGAAACCCTAGTTCTCTCAAGTCTCCTTTAAACTCTACCCTTCCTTTAATCCATACATTTAAACCGTAGCTTCCATACACTCAAATCTAAGCCTTCAATCATCCATTGAAGATCAAGTGCTGTGTATTCGAGCTCTTAAGGCAAAGTAAACAAATCAAACAAAACAATCAAAACAAAGAGAATACAATGTAGGTTTTTTTATTTAGTTTATACAATTCCCCGCTCTCTCTTTTCTCTCCTAACCCACTTGGGTTTTCTTCTATTTTAAATCCCATATTCTACCACCCTTTCTTGCATATTTGAAATAAAGGACTTCTCAGTTCATGCCTAGGAAGACTGGTTAAAGGTCACAGTGTTGGGGGCTTTCTTCGATTTCAACCCAAGATGGTGTGGGTTTGGCCCCCATGGTGATGTGCTTAAGTTGTCGCGCCCCGTTTCCAGACGCTGGGCCCATTCTCCTCTCTCTCTTGGCCCGAGGGTGAGAATTTGGTATGGTGCTCTCTCGTTATAACTCGTCATCTTAGAAGGAAGAATACGACGGGGTTTGAATTTTTTAAATGGGATTGATTAGGGCTTTTTGAAAAGGTTTTTGCAGTCGCCACCTAACATATTTAAAAATGTGTTACGTCATCTACACCAAGTCAAAAATGAGGGTTAAACTTGGGTTTTGGAAAAGGATTTTGAAAAACGTCCTCATAAGAGGGTTTTAGAAGGTAGGGTTGTTCGACAATCCTAAACACATTGGAAAGCGCTTTTGAAAAATGACTCCGGTTTTGGTCTTTGAAATAGAAATTCTTAAGTTCAAGGGTTAGTTACGTGTAGGAAAGATGTCCTAAGACTATCACCCTACCCCACCTTTGCGGTACCTATATGTCTAATCACCTTTTACTCACCTAATTATGACTCACCGGTTACCTATGTTTAATGCTATCCACTTAGAAACCTTTTGACAACAGAATTTGAAGAAGAGTTTGAAAGAGGGAGTTGAGTTTGAAAAATATAATTGGGAATTTGAAAACGGTTGTGACCGCATCAAGGGTTGCCTACGTACCTCCTTAAAGAGGATCAGGTCAATCATAGTTCAGTCAAGAGTTCGAAAGAGTTGGAATTTTGAAATGGGGTTTCTATTTCTAGAAAGTTTCAATTTTTAGAAAGTTTCCTTTTCAGAAAAGTTTGAGTTTGAAAGTGTTTTCTTTTAAAAAAGATTGGACTTGAAAATGTTTCCTTTTCAAAAAGATTAGACTTGAAAATATTTCCTTTTCAAGAAGATTTGATTTTATTTTGAAATGTTTACTTTTCAAGAAGATTTTATTTGAAAAGATTTGAGTTGATTTCAAAAGATTGGGTTTTGGAAATGTTTCCTTTTCCGGAATATTTGATTTTTGAAATGTTTCCTTTTCATGAAGATTGAGATTTGAAAAGATTTGATTTGTTTTGAAAAGATTTGATTTTGATTTTGAAAAAGGTAAGTTTGGATTGTTTCCAAAATGGAAGGAGTGCGGAAAAGTAAAATGGGGATTACCTTATCTCGTTACTTCTTTCTTCGATGGAAGCTTGGGCGTTTGACTTGGGAAGGTTTTAGGAGCTTCCAGGCAGCAAGGCGAACCTTCGGTGGAGCTTGGAAGTTAAGGCTTTGAGAGTTCGAACTTCGGACTTGGCCAGCGAGACTTTGAGAGAGAGACAGAGAGCTCCGGGAGCTGTCTGGAATGGAAGGCGAGAGTTTCTGGAGGATTTTTTTCACCCAAAATAGAAAAGTGGGAGGTCTGTATTTATAGTGCAATTTCAGGCTTGGCTGTGTGCCACTTATAGTGGCGTAGGTTCATTTAATTTTGGCTTGAAAAAAGGTTGGATACGGGGTTGGTCAATTTGCAACTGATTTTGGGGGTTATGCGCCACTATCAGTGGTGCACAGCTAAAGAAAGGTCATGTTTCACTCGAAGTGGAGTAAGGAGGTTCTAATTCGAAAAGGGAAGGTGTCGGTTGGCGGGGCTCGGCTAGAAATAGAAGAGAATACTCTAAAAAGTGCCCCAAAGGTTACCGATTTGATTCCCAGAGCCGGTGTGGTTAAAGAGAGTGACCGAATGACGGTCACCTCATCCCGGGAGTTCTAGGGTTGACCAAGATTGACTAAGGTTGACCAAGTGGACCAGAGTTGACTGGAGTTGACCAGAGTTGACTGGAGTGGACTAGGGTTGACTAGGTATTGTCGGTTTGATACCCAGAGCCTGTGTGATTTCCTAGGGCATTTGGATGCCTAGGGGCAAACAGGTCATTTTAATAGGGGAACCTCCGGGAAAGGACTGGGGTTGACTAGATGGCATTAGACATGCCGGACCATCTAGGGACAGCTCTGGAAGGTGGTCTTATCGCTCTGAGAACTTTGTACTTTTTTAAGGAACGTGTTGGGCCCGTTGGGGGTAAAATGGTCATTTTTCAGTGGTCGGGCTAGTAGGCGTCGGTTTTGACCTGTCTGGATCTGGTCTAGACTTCTGCCCGAGGAATTAGTACTTTTTCGATGGACAAGCTTGAAAGTATCTTACCGTCTTGAGGAATAAACTTTCTCGAAGGTCATGCCAGACTAGGACGGTCTTCCGTTCTTGAGGGATTTGTGCTTTCTCAAAGAACGTGCCAGGCTTGGATGGTCTTCTGTTCGTGGGGAGTTTGTGTTTTCTCAAAGAACATGTCCAATTAGCAAACATTCTAAATTGCCGGGCTAGCAGACGCCAGAAGTGAACCGCTCTTACATCTCGGGAACTTAGATACTTTTCGGAGATGTGTGAAAGGGGCTTTACCTATCCGAGGAATAAACCTTCTCGGTGATCGTCCTGTGCTAGATTGAATGTTCTTACCATTAATGAGGGATTAACTTTCTCTAATGACGGGACAACTAGATTTGACTTTGGATTTGAATGGACTTATCGCCTTATAGAAGATGTGCCAGTTTGGATTGGATTGACTAATGCAATAGGGGCATTTTGGTCATTTTGCCTCTAGTGGGCCCAACGTGCCCACGAGGCGGTTGACAGACTGGGTTGGATCTAGGAAGCTAGTTTGGACTTAAGTATACTTGTATTGGTTTGGAGAACCTTCCGGTTGGGCTAGAGATCATCGAGTGGCCAAAATGGGGTGCTAACAAAAGCCTAACCTTGTATGTTCACGACCCCATCGCATCATTGCATTCTATAATATGCATTCAAAGTTGTTTTCAAACTTGCATCAAAGTTCTCTTTCAAAACTTTCATTCAAAACCTCCTTCTTTCAAACTTGTTTTGAAAACCACAACCCTAAAATGATTCTAGCTATTCTATGGATAAGGTCGTTTTAGAAAAGTGTTATATTTAATGTCACCATCAAAGTCTAAATTTTGGATTCAAATCCTAAATTATTTTTCAATAAATCACTACTCCTAAAATGATTCTAATCACTCCATGGTTAGGGTTATTTTAGGAAAGTGTTACATTTAATGTAATTATTATAGTCCATATTTCAAACCCTAGTTATTTTCAAACTCACAACCCTAGAATGGTTCTAACATTTTTCTGGTTAGAATCACTTTAGGAAAGTGAGATATTCAAGAGACTTGCAAAAGTTTATATTCAATGCTCCCTAAAATAGTTTTCGCAAATCCACTTCTTAAAAACTCTTTTTAAAGATCTACTTTTCAAAAACTCGTTGTCTAGAGAGTCCAAGTCAAAACCCTAGAATCCATGATTAGGAAATCCTAATTCCTTTCTTAAAATCATGACTTTCTATTTGCCTCAAATCATATATTTCCAAAACCCTTTTTCTACATAAAATCATAGATTTTCAAATTCAAGCTTTTCAAAACTAGAGCTTTTCAATTTCAAATCAAATCAAATCTTTGCTAAATAGGAAACCAAATCAAATCTTTCCAAAAGTTAAATCTTTCCAAATCTCAAATTCAAAACTTTCTAAATTCAAATCTTTCCAAAATTAACTCTTTCCTAAAAAGAAAACTTTCTTAAAATAGAATTTTCCTAATTTGAAACTTTCTTAATTCAAAACTTTTCAAAATCCAATCTTTCCAAACTCTAACTTTCTAAATTCTTTCAAATAAAATATTCAAGTCAAATCTTTTCTAATCCTTTCAAACCAAATATTTCTAAATCAAACCAAATCTTTTCCAACCTTTCAAGTCAAGTGTTCCTAAATCAAATCAAACTATTTTCAATCTTTCCTAAATCTTATCTTCCCTAAATCAAAACTTTTCAAAATCAAACTTTCTAAAATTAAACTTTTCAAGTTCAAATTAAGTCTTTCCCATTCGATTGCATGCTTCAACCCTAGGTTGTCTAAACCCTTGGATACTTAAGCCGTAGTTGAACCCTAACCTTGAGTTAAGAAACTTCAACCCTTTTTTAAATCTTAAGTATAAATCAAGATGATGTTCAAAACTCAATTCAAGTCAAGATGAATTCAAAATTTAATTCAAACTTTTTAAAACAAGTCCAAAGTTTATTTTAAAATTCAATTTCAAGTTCAAGTTTTATTGCAAAGTCAACTTCAAGTTGGATTTCAAATCAAGGTTTAATTTCAGATCTTCCAATCAAGGTTAAAATCAGATCTTTTCAAATAAAACTTTTCAAAGACCCCAAAGTGTCTATTTTCAATTGGACCCCGAGTCCGAACTACGATTGATCTGATTCCCAACAAAGGGATACGTAAGTAACCCTTGTGAGTGAGGTCACAACTATTTCAAACCTCAAATCCCCTTTTGAAATTTATTTTCAAAATCAAATTCTTTCTTGCACTTACATGTCATGCATCATATCAAACATTTTTTTCAAAATTCTTTTCAAAGTGGATAGTAATGGGCACTTGTTAATCGAAGATTCTAAATGAGTGAACCTAGGGTAGAAAGACATATAGGTATTGAAAGGGCGAGATTGAGTGATAGCCTAGTGCATCTTCCCTATACGTAACCAACTCTCGAACCATAGATCATTGTTTTCGAGAGACCAAAACGGGGTCATTTCTAAAAAGGGCTCAAACATTTTTCAAAGGTTGCCAAACAAGCTGTTTTTCAAAAAACCCTCTCCTAAGGAAGTTTTCAAAAACCCTAAGTTTAGCCTTTGGACTTTCCTTAGTTCAGGTGACCTAACTCACCTTAATTAAGTTAGGTGGCAACTACAAATCATCTTTCAAAAGCCCTTATTCAAATCAATTTCTAATTCAAACTTAGTTGCATTCGTCCTTCTAGGAGGATGAGTTCTAACGACAAAGTACAGTACATTTTTCCCATTATTCTCAAGTGCGGAAAAATCAGGGCGCAACAACTGGAAACTCCACTGGGGATGCTCAAAGGGTTAGGCCATTGTCATGTCTCTTTACCCTTCACTCGTTTAGAATTTTCAATTAATCTATCTACTTCCAATTTGTCAAAATCAAACTTTTCGAAAGATGTCATTGCTTGCATTTAATTCATATTCAATCATGCTATCTTGCATTAAGTTTATCATCAAGGTACTAACTTTTTACATTTTATTTTGTAGGTGGACCATGTTGATATTTATTTTTATTGTCTATATAAACTACCATCAATGACAGGATGGAATGAACAAGATAGATGGGAGTTGTTTTCAAACCATAACTCTAAGATGATTCTAAACATTCCATAGTTAGGAATGTTTTAGGAAAGTGTTACATTCAATATGGCCATCAAAGTCTACATTTGAGTTCAAGTTCTAAATTGTTTTTTAAGAAATCACAACTCTAAGATGATTTTAGTCATTCCATGGTTAGGGTTGTTTTAGGAAAAATATTACATTCAATGAGGTAATCAAGGTCCATATTAGGATTTCAAACCCTAGTTCTTATTGAAATACACAACCCTAGAATGGTTCTAGTCTTCCCATGATTAGAATTGTTTTAAGAAAGTGAGATATTTAAGAGACTTTCAAAAGTCTATATTCATACCTTTCTAAATCGTTTTGCAAATTCACTTCCTAAAAATTATTTTCAAATATTCACTTTCTAAAAACTCTTTGTATTGAAGCCAAGTCAAAACCCTAGAATCCATGTTTGGGAAACCCTAGTTGTTTTACATAAAATCATAGCTTTCTATTTGTATCAAATCATAACTTTCTATAACCTTTTTCTACATGAAATAATAGGTTTCCTAATTCAAAAGTCACATGCAGTGATAGATTTCCAAAACTCAAGCTTTTTCAATTTCAATTCAAATCAAATCTTTTCCAAGTAGGAAATCAAATCAAATCATCTATTTTTGAAAACAAAATCCAATCTTCAATTTTAGGAAATAGAGACCAAACATTTCCAAATTAAAAATTTTCAAACCATTCCTAATTTCAAACTTTCAAATCTTTCCTAATCTCTAATTTTCAAATCTTTTCTAATTTCAAATATTTCCAAACTTCAAATCCTTCTAATTTCAAGCCTTTCTTAATTCAAATCATTCATAAATCAAATCTTTCCTAGAATAGAAACTTTCGTAAAATAGAACTTTCCTAATTCAAAACTTGCCTTAAATCAAACCTTTCTATTTCAACTGCATGTTTAAAACCTAGGTTACATAAACTCTAAGAGGCAAAAACTCAAGTTCAATTCCTAACCCTAAGTTAGGAAACTTTAACTCTTTTCTAGATCAAGTTGGTTTTCAAACTCTAACTCATGTCAAGATGTTTTCAAAGTTCAATTTCAAATTCAAGTTTTATTATAAAGTTAATTTCCAAGTTCAATTTCAAATCAAAGTTAATTTCAAATCAAAGTTCGATTTTCAATCTTCTAATCAAAGTTCAAATTTAACCCTTTTCAAGTCAAACTTTTCAAAGGCCCCAAAGTGTCTTTTCAAATCAAACAAAATCTCAAAGTGTCTATTTTCAATCGGACCCCGAGTCCGAACTACGATTGACCCGATTCCCAACAAAGGGATACGTAGGCAACCCTCATGGGTGCGGTCACAACCTTTTTCAAAATTTCAAATCCCTTTTTCAAAACTTCTCTCTAAACTTTACAATGATTTGCTGAGTGTTGAGTTGAAAGAGGGTAGTAGAGGTTCATATAGTGGAGTAGTTGGTATTGGGCGTATGTATCCGACTTTTAGCAGATCATTGTAAGTATCTATTTGGGTGCAAGCTAGTTAGTTAAAGGGTCGATTTTGCCCTTTTGCTCTTTTAGGTCTAGCATATAACAGAGTCCAAACTAACTCAAAGTGGGTACTATAAGCACCCTATTTTTACCGGCTTGGCAATCTCCGGCCCGACCGGGTTCAGTTTTCAAACACCACAGCACGTGTAAGCTTAAGATGAGCTTTTTAATCTCCAATCCAGTCAACTGGTCACTTTTCGGGCCCACAAGGGCCCATTGGAGTCATAAGCACCATTATTCCAAGCAGTTTTCCAGACCGAGCGGTCTCGAAAACCAACGCAATCTAGGTAGCTTTGGGAAGATCGGGCAATCTTGGGGACCAACACCTTATCAAATTCCAAACGGTTCACTTCTGGTGCCTGCTAGCCCGCCAATGTAGAATGTCCATCATTCGGTAGTTCCTCGGGACCGAGTGTTCTCGGAGACCAACACCACCCTCACAGGTAGCTTTTTGAGACCGAGCATTCTCAAGAACTAACACCACCCCACAAGTAGCTCTCTAAGACCAAGCATTCTTAGGGACCAACACCGCACAGGTAGTTTTCCAAGGCCGGATCGCCTTCGAAACCAACACATAGGTCAACACCAACGCCTGTTAGCCCGACTAGGTAAAAAATGACCAAATTTTCCCTTGGACCTCTAGGCACGTTTTGAAAAAGTTCAAAACCCCTCAAAATGATAAGTCCACCTTTATAAAATGTTACTAAACGGATACGTGTATTCTACATGCCATCCGGTTCAATTTCGGTTCCATTCCGGCTGACCCCAGTCAAGATGACCGTTTAGCCCTTGAATGCCTTAGCACTACACAAACCCCATCGAACGGTAAGACTCTCTTGAAAACATCCCTAAACGACTTGGTACACTTAACATGACATTCCGATCCATTCTTGACCATCTCTAGCCTTAATCAGGGAAAACAACCATTTTGCCCCTGATGGCCCAAATGCACCCCAAAAACAACACTGGTCCTAGGTTACTGAACTGCGGATCTCATCATGAACCCCTGTTTAACCTAAGGAAGACCTCACGACGCTAAACACCCATGACTCGATAAAAGTTTCCTGGAGCATCTCACAGACACTTCGCCTAAATTACCTTTTTCCCAGATTCCCTGGTTATAACTCATCGTCAAATGACTTGAGGAATGCGTAAACCAAAGAATTCCTGAAAGCTCATCCACAGGTCTTTCCATCAATACGGCTTGATCGGATAAATCGCTTCCCGAAGCTCCTCATTGTATGGCTCAAAAACTACAGCTTTTGGCAACCCTTGGAACATCTCGCAGATGCTCCGCCAAGGTTAACTTTTTCTCCAATTCCTTGATTAAAACGCATCATCAAACGACTTGAGAAATGTATAAGTTAGGGAGCTCCTAAAAGAATTATCAGAGTACTTTCCATCGGTATGGTCTGATAAAAGAGATTGCTTCCCGAAAGCCTTGATCATGCAACACGAAAATAGTTACTTTCGGACCCCCACGGAGCGCATCACAGACGCTCTGCAAAGATGTCATTTTATGCACATTTCCCGATACGATATCACCCACTTTCGAATGCCATTTTAACTCCCCGTAAACATAAAAGTTCGCGAGAAACTCTAAGAGAACATCGTGGGTGCAACTGATCCCCCCGAAAACCTTCCCGGTTGGCTCAATTATTGAGAAAAAGTTTAAACGAACAATCTCAGTGACGGAGCGTATGCTACATGCGCCCAGATTTTGATCAAATCGACCAAATTTTGATCAACCGTTGAGATTTAACTAGTACAATGGATGCCACGTGGCATTCTGCCATTGAAATAGTATAGGCACATGTAAGACATGCACCTATGTAAAATCTACACAGACGCATGTACTACATGCGCCAGCGCTAGAAAACCTTTGCCTATAAATACCAGCACCCCCTTTTGCATATTCCAACTCTGAAATTGATGCAAAGCTCTGCTAAAACTGCTCCAGAATCTCGAATTTCCATACACATTTCATTCCTCCAACACTTAGGCTAGATTCCCCCTCCTTCAAGCCTATACACTTCACCTACATAGCGTTATACACCATTAAACACTCGCTTCGAGCCCCTCAAGCCTTCTTGAAGTCATTCAAGTTTAAGCCAAGGCATCCATTGGAGACTACAAGTGTGTTGAAGAAAAAAGGTGGTATCTCTTTTACATTCTTGTCTTCCTCCACTCTTCTTTTCTCCCTTCTAGCCTACTTAGACTATTCTCTATTTTAACCCCCATCTTTAACCCCCCTTTCTTGCATGCTTGAGCCAAAATGGCTCTTAGTTCATGTCTAGAGGAAAGCTAGTGGGAGCCACCGTATAGGGGGATCTCTCATTAGCCTACTTTAAGATAGTATGGCTTAGGAGCCCCTTGTTTATGTGGTGTAGCCTAAAGCCTTATATGTATTCATGACCCCTTGTATTTTGCTAGCTTGATTATGTTTTGTGTGCTTGGCTTCATTTTTGTGTTTATAATCATGATCTACAAAGTTTGCACTACTATTATTTCCATGTCAATTTAAAGTTTAATGCCCCTCTCAAAATGGTTCCAAGAGTTAGCTCCTTGAAGCTTAGGATGATACTTTAGAAATCATGCCTTAGAAAGTCTCGCACTACCCCTCTAACTCACACTTTTGCATAATTGCATTTCAACTTACATAAGAATTATTTTCTAACCCTCTAATTTCCAAAGCTTCCATTATTTCAAGTTTGGTGATTGGAATGTCCCATGGAACCTTTTATTGAGTGGTCTTCCTTTTGTAAGCACCCTATTTTTGCCCGCTCGGCAATCTCTGACCCGACCGGGACCTGTTTCCAACATCACAACACATGCAAGCTCAAGACGAGCCTTTCAATCTCCAATCCAGTCAACTGGTCGCTTCTCGGGTCCACAAGGATCCGCTGGAGCCTTAAGCACCATTATTCCAGGCAGTTTTCCGGACCGGGCGGTCCCGGAAACCAACGCCATCCAGGTAGCTTCCCGAGATCGAGCGATCTCGGGGACTAACACCTCATCAAATTCTAGACGGTTCACTTCTGGCGCCTGCTAGCCCGCCAACGTAGAATGTCCATCATTTGGTAGTTCTCCGAGACCAGGCATTCTCGGAGACCAACACCACACTTCTAGTAGCTTTCTAGGACCAAGCGTTCTCAGGAACCAACACCACCCCTACAGGTAGCTCTCTAAGAACGGACGTTCTTGGAGACCAACACCGCACATGTAGTTTTCCAAGACCGGGCGGTCTTGAAAACCAACATTTAGGTCAACACCGGCGCTTGCTAGCCCGACTCGGTGAAAAATGAGCAAACCTGCCCCTTGGGCCTCTAGGCAAGTTTTGGGAAAGTTCAAAATCCCTCAAAACGACAAGTCCATCCTTCCATAATGTTGTCAAACCATCAGGCGTCCCCCGCACGCCATTTGGTCCAAATCTGGTCCTATTCCGGCTCACTTTGGTCAAAATGACCATTTTGCCCCTGAACAACTCAGCATGGCACAAACCTCGCTGAACGGCGACAGACTTTCTCAAAACCATCCCTGAACAACCCTACATGCCTAACACAATATACCAGACCATTCCTGACCATTTCCAGCCAACTCTGGTCAAAATGACCGTTTTGTCCCTAGAAGCCAAAAATGCCCCAAAACAGCATCGGCCTTGGGATTTCGAGCGGAGGGTTCCACCACACATGCTTGTTTAACCCAAGGAACACCCTACGACACTAAACTCACACGACTCGATAAAAGTTCCCTGGAGCGTCTCACAGACGCTCTGCCTAAATTGTCTTTTCCCTCGACTCCCTAATTATAACACACCGTCAACTGACTTGAGAAATGCGTAAATCAGGGAATTCTCAAAAGCTCATCCATAGATCTTTCCATCGATACAGTTTGATCGAATAGATCACTTCCTGAAGCCCTCCATCGTACAGTGCCAAAACTATAACTTTCAACAACCTTTAGAGCGTCTCGCAGACGCTCCGCCAAGGTTGACTTTTTCTCCGATTCCCTAATCAAAACGCACCGTTAAACGAATTAAGAAAATACGTAAATTTGGGAATTCTAGAAAGTATTTCCAGAGTACTTTCCATCGGTACGGTCCGATCGAATAGATCGCTTCTCGAAGGCCTCGATCACACAAAACGAAAACAGCCACTTTCAAACACCCACAGAGCGTATCATAGACGCTCCACGAAAGTGTCCTTTTTGGCACACTTCCTAAGACGATATCACTCACCTCCAAACATAATTTAAACTTTTTAAAAACATGAAAACTCATCGGAAGCACTAGGAGAACATCTCGAGTGCGACCGATTCCCTCGGAACCTTCCCGATTGACTCAATTATCGAGGCAAAGTTTAGACGAACTTTCTCGGTGATGGAGCGTATGCTACATACGCTTAAATTTTGATCAGATCGACCAACTTTCGATCAACGGTCGAGATTTAACCAGTACACAGGGTGCCACGTATTATTTTGGCAATGGAACAGTACTTGCGCATGTCCTACATGCGCAAAGCCAAAATTTGGCCATGTGCATGTAACACATGTGCAAGGTCTGTTGCAGATTGCCTATAAATAAAGGCCTCCCCCCTTGCATATTCCAGGTCCGAAATTGATACGAAACTCTATTGAATTCACTCAAGAAACTCGAATCTCTACATATATTCTCCCCATCCAACACTTAGGCTAGATTCTACCCCTCTTAAGCCTATACACTCCACATACAAGACCTCATACACACTTATACACTCCACTCTAGCCTCCCAAGCCTTCTTGAAGTCACTCAAGTTCTAATCAAGACATCTACTAAAGACTACACGTGTGTTGAAGGCAAAAGATGGTATCCCTTTTACATTTGTGCTTTTCCCCACTCTTCTCTTCTCCCTCCTTGCCTACTTAGGCTATTCTCTATTTTAATCCCCATCTTTAACCCCCCTTTCTTGTATGATTGAGCCAAGAGGGCTCTTAGATCATGCCTAGAGGAAAGCAAGTGAGAGCCACCGTGTAGGGGGACCTCTCACTAACCTACTTTAAGATGGTACAGCCTAGGAGCCCCTTGTTTGTGTGGTGAAGCCTAAAAAGCCTTGTATGTGATCATGACCCCTTGAATATTACTATTTTGATCATGCCTTTTGTGCTTGGTTTCATCTTTATGTTTATCACCATATTCTATAATGTTTGCATTATTCTTGACTCCATGTCATTTCCAAGCTCTACATTTCTTTCAAAAATTGTTTCAAGAGTTGGCTCCTTGAAACTTATGATGAGACCTTAGAAATCATGCCTTAGAAAATCCCCTACTAACCCCTTAACTCTCACCTTGGCATCATGACATTTTAACTTGCATAAGGGTTGCTTTCCAATTCTCTAATTTCTAAGGTTTCCATTCTTCTAAGTGTAGTGGTTGGAATGGCCCCATGGGAACCTCTCTTGAGTGGTTTTCCTTTTATTTGGCCATAGGAACCCTCTATTGATGGAATGGCCTCTTACAAAAATGGTTATCAAAAACTCATTCCTTCCATCTTTGCATTAAAAATAGTGCCTTAAAAAGTTGTCATCACCATGTTGATTTTTGGACCCCTTACATTCTTGTCAAGATTATGGTTATAATGGCCATGAGGAAACCTTCCTTGGAATGGTCTCCAAACACCAACCATATAAACCATACTCTTGACTAGAGTCAAAATTTTCATGGAAGTGATCTTCAAAAGGGTTGTCAACCAAAGTCCTTTGCATAACGTAAGTTGTTTTTCAAAACCCTTTCCAAAAGTGCATGAAACCACCTTTCAAAATTATTTTCCAATCCAACCCTAGGTTAACTTGACCCTAGTTGTCCAACCCTAGATTAACTTGACCCTAGTTACCTAACCCTAGATTAACTTGACCCTAGTTACCTAACCCTAGGTTAACTTGACCCTAGTTGTCCAACCCTAGGTTAGCTTAACCCTAGTTGCCCAACCATAGGTTAACTTGACCCTAGTTCACTCACCTAAGTCATCCTAACATTAGGTTAACCCAACCCTAAGTCATCCTAACCTTAGGTTAACCCAACCTTAGTTAGTTAACCATAGGTCATCTTAACCTTAGGTTGACCTAACCCAAGTTAGTTAACTCTAGGTTACCCCTAACCCTAGGCTAACCCAACCTAGGTTAATACACTTTAAAGGTTCCAACTCTTGAACCCTTTTCTAAATGATCATTCAAATTTTCAAACTATTCTCATAGTTTTTTTTTCCAAAACCTCCTACTCTCTTGATTTCAAAAAAACAACTCCATAAACTCTTCAAATGTTCTTACGTTCCTTCTTCAAGACCTTTCCAAAAATGTTTTCAAAAAGTCACAAACCTAAGGTGTCCCTAGCCCTCTCATGGCTAGGGATTCCAAGGAGAAGTGATAAATCAAGAACAATTTCTAAGGTTGTCCATATTAGGATTCCAAACTCTTAACCATTTTCAAAAACCACTTTCAAAAATTAATTCATCAAAACATTCTAAAGTCATGCCTCCTAGGATTTCAAAACAAGACTTCAAAAATACTTTCAAGTTCTCTTGAGTCATGCCGAAGCATTTTTCCAAAACTCCCTTAGAGTCAATCCAAAAGCATTTTCAAAACACTCCACCATCCAATTTCAAATCAAAAACTTCCAAGACCACAAGGAGTCTTCGACTTCCAAGACCACAAAGAGTCTTCAACTTCCAAAGACCTCAAAGTGTCTTAAACTTTTCTAAGACCACAAAGAGTCTTCAACTTCCAAAGACCTCAAAGTGTCTTAAACTTTTCTAAGACCACAAAGAGTCTTCAACTTCCAAAGACCTCAAAGTGTCTTAAACTCTTTCAAAGACCCAAAGTGTCTTCAAACCTTCCCAAGGCCCTAATACGCCTATTATCCATCGGGCTTTTATCCGAACTACGAATGACCTGATTCTCGCCAAACGAGATACGTAGGCAACCTAAAATGGTGCGGTCATAACTTTTATTTTAACCCCAATCCCTTTTTCAAAAATTCCAATCAATTCAAAGTTTCTATTCCAAACTCTTTCAAAACCTCCATTATTTTCAAACCTTTTTCAAAAACTTGCACATCCATCCGAAAAGTGATGACTAAACCCTGTTTTTCTAAAAGTGGATATTAAGTGGACAATGGTAACCAGTTATTCTAGTAAATGAACAAAGGGTGATTAGACATGTAGGTACCGAAAGGGCGGGGTAAGGTGATAATCTTAGGATATCTTCCCTACACGTAACCAACCCCCGAACTTTAGATTTCTGTTTTCGAAAGACCAAAATGGAGTTATTATCAAAAAGGGCTTAAACATTTCAAAAGGTTGCCAAACAACCTATTTTCCTAAAAACCCTCTCTTGAGGGAGTTTTCAAAAACCTTTTTCAAAAACTCTAAGTTTAATCTTCGGATTAACGCTTAGTTTTAGGTGCCCTAACTCACCTTTATCAAGTTAGGTGGCAACTCCTATTTTTCTAAAAATCCCTTTGTCAAATCAATTCTCAAACCTAGGCGCACTTGTCCTTCTAGGGGGACGAGTTCTAGTGACAAAGTTTCCTACTTTAGGGTCTCTGAACTGAAAGGACCTTGGACACCCAAAAACCGGGGCGCGACACCTTTTATTTGGCCATAAGAACCCTCTTTTGTAGGAATGGTTTCCTTTAAAAATGGTTTTCAAAATCCTTTTTCAAAAATGGTTTTCAGAAATTCGTTCTCTCCATCTTTGCATTAAAAATGGTGTTTCAAAAGTTGTCATCATCATGATGATTTTTGGACTCCATACTCTTGTCAAGATAGTGGTTATAATGATCATAAGGAAACCTTCTTTGGAATGGTCTTCAAACACCAACCGTATAAACCATACTCTTGGCTAGAATTAAATTTTCATGGAAATGATCTTCAAAAAGGTTGTCAACCAAAGTCCTTTGCATGGCATGATTTTTTTTTCAAAACTCTTTCCAAAGATGCATTAAATCACCTTTCAAAACCATCTTCCAATTTAACCTTAGGTTAACTCAACCCTAGTTACCTAACCTTAGGTTAACTTGACCCTAGTCATCCAACCCTAGGTTAACTTGACCCTAGTGGACCAACCCTAGGTTAACTTAATCCAAATTAGTTAACCATAGGTTACCTTAACCCTAGGTTAACCTAACCCAAGTTAGTTAACCCTAGGTCACTTTAACCCTAGGTTAACCTAACCCGAGTTAGTTAGCCTTAGGTCACCCCTAACCTTAGACCAACCCAACTTAAGTTAGTATACTTCAAGGTGCCAACTCATGAACCTCTTTTAAATGACCTTTCCATCTAAAACCATTCTCATGACTCAATCTTTCCAAAACCTCCTACTCTCTTGAGATTTTGAAAATCCAACTCCATAACCTTTTCAAACATCCTACATTTTATCTTCATAGTCTTTCCAAAAACGTTTTCAAGAACTCATAACCTTAAGGTGTCCCTACCCTCTTTTATGGTTAAGGATCCCAAAGGAAGGTGATACATCAAGTACAACCTTCAAGGTTGTCCATGTTAGGGTTCTCAAACCACTTTTAAAAGCTTTTTCTATGACAAGTTTATAAAAATATCTCAAAACCAAACCCTCAAGGTTTTCAAAACAAGACATCCAAACTCCCTTGAGTTATTTTGGAAGTACTTCCAAAACTCCTTTGATTTGCTCCGAAAACACTTCAAAACCTCCTTTCAAAAGTTCCAAAATTCTATTTCAAACCACTGCACTACCCGATTTCAAATTAAAACTCCCAAGTTCTCTTTTTCAAAAGACCTCAAAGTGTCTTCAAACTTTTCAAAGGCCCTAATGCGCCTATTTTCCATCAGGCTCTTGTCCGAATTACGAATAACTTGATTCTCGCCAAATGAGATACGTAGGAAACCTAAAATGGTGCGGTCATAACTTCTATTTCAACTCCAATTCCCTTTTCAAAAATTTCTATCAATTCAAAATTTCTACTTCAAACCCCTTTCAAAACTCCCATGTCTTCAAACTTCTTTCAAAATTTGCATCATGCACCACTCATCCAAAAGTGATGACTAAACCTTATTTTCAAAACTTCAAAGTGGATGTTAAGTGGACAATAGTAACTAGTTATTCTAGTGAGTAAACAAAAGGGTGATTAGGCATGTAGGTACCGAAAAGGCGGGGTAGGGTGATGATCTTAGGATATCTTCCCTACACGTAACCAACCCCCGGACCATAGATTTTTGTTTTTGAAAGACCAAAATGGAGTTATTTTCAAAAAGGGCTTAAATCTTTCCAAAGGTTATCAAACAACCTATTCTCTTAAAAACCCTTTCTTGAGGAGATTTTCAAAAATCATTTCCAAAAACCCTAAGTTTAGTCTTCAGATTAACATTTAATTTTAGGTGCCCTTACTCACCTTAATCAAGTTAGGTGGTGACTCCTATTTTTCTAAAAAGCCCTTAATCAAATTAATTCAAACCTAGTCGCACTTGTCCTCCTAGGACGATGAGTTCTAGTGACAGAGTTCCGTGCTTTTTGTCTCCAAGCCGAAAGGACCTTGGACCTCAAAAACCAAGGCACGACAGGTACCATGGGTATTGCTAGTGTAGATGGTTGCAAGGGTAGTGGGTCAAATTCTTTAGTAGCTTGGCGGTTATTGAGTCTTTGGATCTTGTGCTTTAGTACGTGGCAACTTTTGATGTTACAACCTTCATGTTCAAGGGCTTTATCAAGAGTGGGATTAGGATACACCATAACCAGGCTCCCAGATTCACAAAGTTGCCGATAAGCTGCATCTCGAGAGCATTCAGGGGGGGTGAAGTTTTGGCTTTCCCTTTTTACCTTCTCTTGAGAAAGGATACGCTCGACTTCAACCTGTGTCTGATCTGCATCCTGTGTTGGGGGGTTGGTACGAGATTGAGGGTTGAGTAATATGGCAATATGGAGTTATAAGTTGTGGCTAGGTGATGACATCCTAGTGGGAGGTTGATTCCTCTTCTTTTTCCACATAGGTCATTCCTACGCGGGATAGCGAGATCATGGTCTTTAGTTTCATCATCTGCTTTTGGAGTCCTGCTAGTTCCTTTAATATTCGAGTCTACCCCTGTCTGAGTGGTTGATTGGGTGGCATTGAGGTTGAGGGGACTGTTGAAAAGGGTCCTTTGGACATTATTGTCTACATTAGCTTGAACATTTCATCTATTTTGCTTTTCATCTCATTGATCTTTTTGCGAGTGACAGGGTTACTGGCAGTAGATGCACTTGGTTTTGTTGCCATGATTGGGGCTCGGTATTTGGTAAGGCTTAGGTCCCTAGGTGGCTATGAAACTTTCTTACGAGTAATGATGTCTTTTTAAGCTTTATGTAATGTTTGCTTTAGGGATGCCCCTTCTTGAGAGAGAGGCAAAACATGATACTTTTGGCTCACTTTTTAGAGATAAGAGTTCTGCCCCTGTATGTAGTTACCTTACCGTTGGTTGAGAAAATACATTCATTCATTTGCGGACAATAGAAGAGTACATTGAACCTTGAGTCTAAATACAAAAGAATTGAAGTACATTTTAATAAAGGAAGGGGGAACATTTTTCTTAGGACTTTCACCTATCTACTTTTACATTTGAAATCCTACACTACTCTTGAGTCTACTGATTCGCCTTCTTTGAGTTTGATATTGAGGAGGTCATTAAGAGACCTTACTTTTTGGTTGCCCCTTATCTTCTTGGCAACCCTATCTCCATGAGCATAGAGGGATCGATGCCCCTCTTCATGGAATGACTTGAAATGCATGCCATGAGTCTTTGGGGTCATATGGGTGTTGGCCCAAGTAGGCAACCCAAGAGAGGGGGGGGTGAATTGGATTTTATAGAATTTATAACAAGAATAACAACTAAAAATCGTTTATGTATTTTAGTAACAAATAATCAAAGTATATGTATCAAGCAAATGAAGTGTACATTAATACAAGTATTTGCAAGCATGTATAATGAGCAAGTAAGCAAAACAGAGGCAGAAGAGATATGCACCAGATTTATAGAGGTTCGGCCAACCTTGCCTACGTCCTCTCTTCTTCGATCCTTTCGAAGGAATTCCACTATGCAATACTCCTTACACAGCTGCTGGTTGTGCCACGAGTGCCCAGCTCACTCTTACAAAAGCTTCTTCCCAAGCTTTCAAAACCCAAGAGATTTTGTCCAAGCTTCTCTTAAACTTACAAGTGTTTTTCCTAAGAACACTCAAACTTACAAGGTTACAAACCCACCCAAATGAGAATGAATAAAGGTTATACAAAGATTAACTCTCCTAGTGAGTATATCAACAAATACAACTCAATGGATAACTTTAAACACTCAGCAAAAGTATGTGGCAGTGAGGTACAGGTGATTTTCAGCTTCAAGCACTTGATATGAATGGTATGATTGCTCTTCTCTTCTTGTTTGAAGCTGTATGTATCTCATATATATAGGTATGGATCGATTCTAGCCGTTAGAGAAGTATGGGAGAAGATTTGGTTGCATTTTTGCCCATACCGTCTGTCAGAAAACTAGTCGTTACGGTCTAGGGGTCGACTTTTTTCATAATGAGTCGACTCTTTTTGCATTTCAGCATATTTTTCAAGTCACTGTCCAAATGAGTCGACTCTTTTGTCACATGAGTCGACTCTTTTAAGCTGTCTGCAGAACTTTTGTTCTCTGTTGCAATGAGTCGACTCTTTTTGGCCAGGAGTCGACTCTTTTGAGTCTCCAGCACAAATCCAAGGCTCTGTTCGAATGAGTCGACTCTTTTTGCTTGAGGGGTCGACTCTTTTTACCAATACCCATATTTTTGCAACTTTTCTTCATTCTTTTCCAAAGCTTCCAATCTCTTCAAGGATCATCTAAATAGGCTTTTTAAAGCTTGCAAACACTTCTTCAAGGTTAGATGACTCCAAGAATATCTTCAATCCATTTAAGGTGAATTTTCTTCATTTTCATCACTTGTAGAGCTCTTCCATCATCATAGCTTCATCCATTGATTCAAGTGTTCTTCAAGATCTTCAAGAGAGCTTCCATGACTTAGAATCTTCATTTCTTCAATCAACATGGCTTCTCCATGGACTTCAACAACTCTTCCAAGAAAGCTTTCCAAGTCTTGTGATTCATTCCATGTCTTCAAGACATCTTTAAATCTTTGAAGAAAGCTTTTATGTTTTTGAGATGGTCTCTTCTTTTTCCATTCTTGCAAGATATCTTCAAGTCCTCAAAGTCTTCAATCTTTTAAATCAAGACTTTGATCATTTTCATTCTTCTTCTTTGATATCCATCATCTTCATTCTCTTATAAAATCACCATTGTTGAATATGCTATTCTTTCATGCTTATCAATCTTCAATCTAGGATTTTCATCAACTTGAGATTTCTTTTTCTTCTTATAATATCAGCTTTGTAGAATACATCACTTCATCATGCTTTTCATTCTTTATTCAAATCTTTGCATCATAAATCCTCTATTATGATGAGCTTCAAGTCAAGATCTAATTAATAATTCATCTGCACACTAAGTAGAATTATTAGATCATTTAACCATGTTTTGTTATCATCAAAATCAAGGCATTGACTCAACAATGGGAACCCTTAGGATTTTGGTAGGTGTTATGCAAGGAAGAATGATCTTGGCGTCACTCTCTATAGGTTGATTATATGCATGAGAATGTATTGACTTAAGTTACTAAGGAACGCTCGTCTTGAAATGGAGCATTAAATGCTTGTACATGTATGTAAGAGTATAAGGAGAGAGAGTGCAATAATAAAGTAAACATGCATGTATGAGCATTTATACAGGCATTATAATTACAAGAATAGACAAGGATAAAGGGAAGTAAAATGGTCGCCCTTTCCTCTATGATTTTGAAATTGATGTGTGTGTCTTAAATCTGGCAGAGGTTCGGCTATGGATGGGTTTCTCTATGAGCATGAGGTTGATGGTTTACTAATACTTCCTAAGAAGGCTAGATTCCTGGATCTTCAAACATATGCCCACTCCTAGAGATGGTGCCATTATCAGTTAGTGATCTGGGCGGAGAAACTATCAAGGGGCAGTAAGCTAAGAAACTGACACAACATCTGTCCAGAACCAATATACTATTCCCCTTTCTAACTAGAAGGACAGTAACCAGGTAATAATGTAAATATGCAAATGCGAGTGCACGTGTAGTGTGTGTGTGTGTGTGTGTGTGTGTGAAATTTTGAAAATCAGAGGAAAGGATTTTGAATATAAGTTTTGAAAGCAACATTTAATGTAAGTTTGAAAACACCTTTAAATGCATGATTATGATAACAACAATGCAATAAGGACATGAAACCCTACCTTAACATCTCTTTGATTTGATGCCTTGATGGTGGAATTTGCTTAGACTTTAAGAGCCTTAAATGTGCAGCACTTGATCTTCAATGGATGCTTGAAGGCAACGATTTGAGTGTATAGATTGTACGGAGGCTAGGGTTTGAGGAGGCTTGAAAGACTTAGGGTTTTGAGGAAATTCGAGCTCTGTTTTCAAAGAGGTGGAGTTTTTAGAGTGATTTTATGGACCCAGAATACGCAGGGGGGTGGCCTATATTTATAGGTAACCAAAGTTGGCTCTAGTGCCTATTGTAGTGGCGTCAGGCCAAATTTTGGCTTGGCGTGGAGTGGCATTGGCCACTTTGGAAGTTTTTAAGGTGCTAAAAAATAGATCTTTGACCTTGTGACGAGAGGTAGAAGATTTGGGTGCCTGTCCTACTGGCTACTATGCAATTTTTGGCTTGACTTCACTAGGAGTGACTCCAAAAAGTTTAGAAATGATCTGGAAGGTCCCGAATAACTAGACTCAGCCAGCAAAAGATGAAAACCTCTAAAAGAGTGTCCCAGAGGTAGCTAGCTTAAGAGCCAGAGCTGGAATAGTTGAAAAGAGTGACCGGCCCACTAGGGGCAAAACAGTCATTTGAACTAGGAAAAAAATCGAGATCAGCCTGAAGTGATCTGTGAAAAGGCTTGATGGTTGGAAATACTATTGAGAATGTTCCGAGGGATTTTCGATTTATACCCAAAGCTGGTGTGGTTGGAAAAGGCAACCGACCCACCAGGGGCAAAACAGTCATTTTGCATTAAGTTTATCGAAATGGATCCAAAAAGGTCCAAAAAGGTACTAGAAGGTTGTGAATACTATTAGAAGTATCCTCATAATATAACCGATTTGATACCCAAAGCGGGTGTGGTTCGCAGAAGTAATTGGAGGCCTAAGAGTAAAATGGTCATTTTGATCGGATGCTCTCGAAATCAATCCAGAAGCAACTGGAAGGCACTAGAGTGTGTTAGATTATCCTTGGGACAATCTTGGAAGGGTGGACTTGCTGCTCTAAAATCTTAGGTACTTTATCGAGAAGCGCGTCGAGTGGGCCCAAAGGGCAGTTTGGTCATTTTTCACTGGAATGGGCAAGCAAGCACTGTTGTTGACCTGTGTTTTGAGTATTTTCGTCACTCTAACGATTTGTGACAAGTTGGTTTCCAAAGGTATCCCGTCTTCTGGTAAATGTGTCATGGCCAAGAGATGTGTTCAGTCCCATGACATAGGAAGTTTGTTGGCATTTCTGATGTCGACCTGTTTGCGAGTGTTTTTGTCACTCTGATAATTGCAACGTTTGTGAGTGTTTTCGTCACTTTAACGGTGTACATTTACTCTGGAGATTGCTTGATCTTGGGAAGCTGCTGGATGGTCTTACCGCCTAAGAGATCAACTTTTTTAAAAGACGTGCTAAATAGCGGATATTCTACGTTGGTGGGCTAGCAGGCGCCAAGTGTGAAATGCTCTATCATCTCAGAGTATTGGGTTTTGTCCCAGTCGACAGGTGTGAAAGGACTTATCATTTCAAGGGGTTTTATACTTTCTTAATAAACATGCCACGTTAGATGGACTTACCGTCTAAGGGATCAACTTTCTCGAAAGACATGCTGGATTGAGTTTGACTAGTCTGGACTGGAATTGGAAGTTGAAATATGGACATATTGTCTTTAAGAAAACATGCCAACTGGAATTGGACCCAGCAATGCCCCAAAGGCATTTTGGTCATTTCGCCTCTATTGGGCCTGGCAAGCCCACTAGGTGGCTAATAGATTGGATTAAGTCTGAGAAGCCGATATGGGCTTAAATATGTCTATGCTAGTTTAAATGTGAATCCGATCAGGCCGGATATTGCTGAGTGGGCAAAAATAGGGTGCTTATAGTAACCAACCCCCAGACCATAGATTTTTATTTGGAAGACCAAAACCAGAGTCATATTTTCAAAAGTGTTTTAAAACATTTCAAAAGGTTGCTAAAAACCTCTTTCCAAAAAAAAAAAAATTTCTTAAGAAGGACATTTTCGAAACCTTTTCGAAAAACCTAAGTTTAGTCTTGGAAAACTTAGTTTTAAGTGACTTAGCACATCTTTAATTATGTTAGGTGGCGACTCCAAACACTTTCCAAAAAGCCCTATTTCAAACCAATTTCAAGTTTAAACTCTTGTCCTTTTAGGAGGGTAAATTCTAATAGAAAGAGTACTATGCTTTTTCCAAGCTAAGAGGGCTTGGTTAAAAATCGAGGCGTAACACAGGTATAGGTCGAGCTCTTTATCTTTCTCTGGTGTTGATAGGAGTGGTGATTGGGTCAAATAGGCTTTCAGATCGATAAGTGCTTTATCGCAATCTGGATCCCAACTTAAACACTCTTGCTTCCTTAGTAGTTGGAAGAATGGTTGACACTTATCTGAAGATCAACTTATGAAGCGATTGAGTGCGGCGGCCATTCCTGTCAGTTTCTACACTTCTTTAACACTCTTCGGGGCCTAGATGTTCTGGATGGCGGTGATTTGGTCGAGGTTAGCTGCAATTCCCCGATGAGTGACCGGAAACCCCAGAAATTTCCCTAATCCAACCCCGAACACACACTGGCATTTAACCTCATCTTGTACTTCTTTAAGGTTTCAAAAACTCCCTTTAAATTTCCAAGGTGGTCTCTACCAACCTTACTTTTGACTACCATATTATCGATGTAAACCTCCATTACACTGCTGATGTACTACTTGAACATTTTAGTAACCAGTCTCTGGTAAGTAGCATCGACATTCTTGAGTTTGAATGGCACTACCTTGTAGTAGAATATGCCCATTTGGGTGATGAAAGCTGTCTTCTCTTAGTCATTTTCATGCATGGGGATTTGGTGGTACCCCCGATACGCATCTAAGAAGCTTATCCTCACATGCCCAGTAGTTGAATCCACCAATTGATTTATCTTCATTAGTGGAAAAGGGTCCTTGGGGCATCCTTTGTTCAGATCTGTGAAGTCTACACAGACCTTCCATTTTTTGTTTTTCTTCTTTATGACCACCGTGGTGGACAGCCATTACGGATAGTACACTTCTCTTATTGCCCTTGCTTCAAGGAGCGTTTTCACCTCTTCAAGTATAGCATCAACATATTGCGTTACTGCTTATCTACCCTTCTGTACCACAGGTCGACACTATGGATCAACGTTGAGCCTATGGTAGGTGACATCGGGATTAATCCCTGGCATCTCATATGGAATCCATGCAAAGACCTCTAAGTTCTCTATTAGCAGCTTGATCAAGGCTTTCTCTTCTGTGGCTGGCAAGGATGTCCAATCATGAAGTACTTTTCCTTGTTCAGCATGTCGATCTCAATCTTCTTAAGTTCCTCTGTGACTTTCTTGTCAGGGAGTTCCCTAACTTCATCTAGATTTAGGGTGTCTTCATATAACTCCATCATCTGGACCTAACTTGCCTTTATCTTTAAGGAACAAGACATCAAAAAGCACTGCTTAGCCGTGACTTGATCCTCTTTAATTTCCTGTATCCCTTCACTACTGGGGAAGCATATCAACTGATGGTAGGTGGATGGTATGGCCTTCATCAAGTGCAACCATGTTTGACCAATGATCGCATTGTACGGTAAGGGCACAGTAACTATAAGAAATTCAGTCTACAGCGTGATGTTTTTAGCCATCACTGGCAAGGTCACCTTTCCTATTCGCCAGACCTGGTCCGAGCTGAAGCCGATCAATGGATTGAGGGATGGCTGCAGCTTAGCATTTCTTAGCCCCAACTTTTTGAACAGGTTATAGTACATCACATTGGATGAACGGCCTTGATCAATCAATATTCTTTTGATGTAGCTGTCCCTTGGCTATAGTGTAATGACCAATGCATCATTATGGGGCACCTAGACCCCCACCAAGACAACATCAATAAAGGTTATGGCCTCATCATCATTGCTGACCTTTAGCCTCTTTGTTAGGGGCTGTACCTACATTACCTCCCTCAGGTGTGCCGCCTTTTGGATATCTACGTGGTACTTGTTTGGGTCAACCTCTATCGAGTCAGCTTAGCTGTGAAGTACAGCTATCACTAGCGGCAGTTCTGCCCGAGCTTCTCTTTGTGAGATCTCTTTGGGCTTAGCCTGCTCATTTTCCTTTGTCTTCTCGTGGTCAATGAACTGCCGAGGTATCCTACTTTCACCAGATCCTCCAGGTGGTTTTTGAAGTGCGAGCAACTTTCAGTCATGTGGCCTCTCTCTTTGTGGTAGGAACAAAACTTCTTGGGGACCCGTGAAGTGGGGTCCCCTCCCAACTTCGACGGCGACTTGAAGTAGAGCTACTATCTAATCCAGGGTAGTATTCTATAGATTGGTTCCTTGAACATCGTGTTCATGCCCTCCAAAGTCTTATTGCCCCGATTATTGGGCTTTTCTCGCCGAGGCTTCTTTGCCTCCCTTGGTTCCTTCTTTGCTACTTTATCGCCGACCTTCTGCTAGTTTGGTGACACAAGGTCCTCTTCTATTATGGAGTGATGTTATATCCTCTTTATTAGCTTGAGCATGTTGAGTGCTGGTAGCTTTGTCAATGATTGCCTCAAGCGATGCTCCTTAGGTAAGCAGATCTTAAACTATGCAATTGCGAGCTGCACTCTTCAATCTCGTTGTAGACCCCCTAGTAGCATTTGGCGTACTGCCTTAACCCTTCATCTTCTTTCTTCTACAAAGCCAGTAGGTAGTCCACCTCCCTAGGCTGCATGCTGTTGGTAATAAATTGTACGGTGAACAGCTCGGCCAACTGCTTCCAGCTCCTCATCATCCCCGAGGATAGCCTATCAAACCAGCGAAGGGCTGACTCACCCAAGTTGGATGGGAAGACTCGGCACATCAGGGACACGTCCCCACTCTATAAAGCTATCATCTGTTTGTAGTGCCTAATGTGATTAATAAGATCAAACTTCCCATTAAATAGGGTGAACCTCGGGGGCGCAAACTTTCTATGGGGTTGGGGTCTATCTATCTCTTCTATGAATGGTGAGGGCATTATCTGCTCTAAGGCCTTGCGTGCCACATCTCGGGCAGTCTTACCTTTGGGGTGCGCCATCCTTTCTTCTAGCTAATTATTCAACCACTTGGTTAAGTCAGCTCGATCTCTGTGGTGGGGCGATCGACCTCTCTCTAGCGGCTGGTTTGAGTTATGGGTCCTTACCCGGTGGCTGGTGCTTGACGCATGACTCCTAGCCTCCTGGGGGGAAGGGGCGCTAGTACTTCTAGAACTAGATCTCCTCCTACGGTTGGAACGAGGTCTGTGCCGATCTTTTGTCCTCTTGTGATTGCGACTCCGGCTTTCCTCTGATACTTCTATCTAATGACCTCTTCTTGCATGGCTCTGAGCAGCGTCTTCAGGTTAAATATCTCCCGGTCTCGCTTCCTTAGTTCCTCCTCCAGAACCCTGGGATTGGGGCCCCTTGGAGGGTAATCACATGAGTATGAAGGGTTCCTTTGATCATCATTTCGACGTATAGGATTCCCTCCTATAGTCTAGGGTTTTCTTCGTCCTTCATTTTCTAATGGATTAGGGTGGTCGAAAACTTGGGGAAGGTTGGGTATATGATAGTGTATCTTCGATCTTAGTTGTCAATTTCTCCAGGTCCAGCAGTATGCTGAACCCTCTGGATACTCCCAAGGGTCTCCTTCTTCAAGGGAGGAATGGCTCTGCACGTCGCAACTATTTGGAATTCCTGACTTGCAGGAACAATTCCTACTGCAAGGTTGCTCGCACTCATAATCTCAGCTTGGCTTTCTCACAAATGGCACCAATTGTAGTTGGAATTTTTGGTAAGCCTGATCCGCTCCGTGAACCAACTTGATGAGCTCCAAACAAACTATAAGAACAGGAATAATGAGAATGTGTCGACCCTCTTTAGGCCGATAGCACTTCGATGATTAAGTCAAACAACTTAATATCAATGAATTGAACAAAAGTAATTCATACTAGCTCAAGTGAACATACTTTGCCTCTTAGTGGCATGGTTTTATAGGATTTGGAGGCCCCACTCCTTCTAGGAGTAGACCTCTCTTGAGTTAATTTATGAGTAGATTGAACTTATCTTTAAGAGTCCTACTCCAGGCCAGACTGGGTCTCCTATCCATTGGACCTGCTTTTCAATGCTTTGGGGTTGCCTTACACCGCTGGACCTGTCCTCTTTAGATTGGACCTGGGTCATTTAATTATTAGGCTAGAAGCTTATTAGCCCACAATTAGTATGAGTGGCGAAGCACACACTCCTTTCCCTATGTTGGTGACATATCCTATTTAGATATATACCTCACGATTTTGTAGCACGACAAACACTAAGTCTTCCTAAATATTGTAGCATCACATTGGCTTCAATCAGAGCCTAGATTATCCAATTTGAATACTCTCTCGGTTGTCGAAATTTTGGTGGCACTCTAGCTTAGCTGAGGAGCGTATCCACCATTTTTATTAGGTAGAGTTCCGGCTAGGTAGAGGCACTTTCTAACTAAAACAAAATCGGACAGAGTGCTAGCTAAGTGGAAGCAATTTCAGAACTAGAGTTGTGTAGACCCTCTACTACAGGCAATTAGATAAGGTTTAGTTAGGTTAGGGTTGGCTAACACTGTTTGACAATGTGAGGCCTATGGATCACTTTCTAGAGACAGAAAATGGGAGAGGAGAAGGAGAGAGATTATGATAATGCGGGGGGTGGCCCCTTATTTATAGATAATTTGTAATACACATGAGCTCATGCGTGCAACCATAATTTGCTTTGCACGCATGAGCTTGTGCATGCAATGTAATCATTACACATATGAGTTCATGCATGCAACACAAGATTTGACATGAGAAATCACTGGGTTTTGACATGCATCTTGAGATGCATGCAATTAAAGTTAGCTTACACGTATCAAATGATGAGTGCACCACCAAAAATTGTGACACATGGCTTTTTTTTTTTATGCAAGCATGATGATATAAGCATGAAATGTCACATCACATATCATAACTTTATGTTGCCACATATCAAAAGCCCTTTGTGCACGCATAACTAGATGTGCACAAAGAGAAATCAAGATGCATGCATCTCCTTATGCGTGCTGGAAAATACATTACACGTATGAGCTCATGTGTGTAGCACAAAGTCTACAAAAAGGGGGACCACCCCCTTCATTTTCAGCACTTCACTTTATCTTCTCTAACTTCCTATCTCTAGAAAGTCAAGCCTTGGGCCTCATGCTGCCAAATTCACTATGCTTTAGTGTCGGATTGACCAATTTAGAATTCCTCCAACCTAGCCAAAGCTTTGTTCAATTCTCAAGTCCAAGAGTGCTTTTGCCTAATCAGAATTTTTCCTAATTGAAATAGTGAAAAAGCTTCTCGTATAAGCCGGAGTGCTGCTGAAAGCTTTACAACTTTCAAAAGGGACCCTACAGGGTTCTGCTGGTCACTTTAGTCTCTAATTGAAACCAGTGCAATGCCTCAATATTTTACCTAACTAAGTCTCTGTTTAAGCTGTAGCGCTGGAAGAATCCCCGCTTTAACAATTCTGCTAGCATAGTCGGACCCTTATTAGATTCGCGGTTCCAGACAGACCCACGCCTAGCCATTATGCTGCCTAATTTTTTGCGCCAAATAGGCCTTTGCCTAAGCTGAAAGTTAGCCAAAATTGCTCCAAGTAAAAAGTATCATCTCACAAGAACTACATGGCATGCATCTCTGCTTCTACTTATTCTCTTATTTTCGGTGGCTACTTTATGACTTTTAATCGGTCCAGCACTTGCATATGGCCCATCTCATTTCATATAAGCTATATTTTAACAAAACATAACACATCATAATGCCCATTTTAAAGCTCAAATATAGCATTTTTCAAAGCTAAAAATCCTACTCTAAGCCTTTATACGTATGTACTACAATTATCACTGCACAGATACTTTGTATAAAAAGCATGAGATTTCATCATAAGCTGTTGTAATGACCATTTTAGAACCCAAAAATCATTTTCCAAAATAAACCTTTAGCATTTTAGAACCCAAAAAGCATTTTCCAAAACAAACCTTTGTCGTAGATCTTTGTATATATGCTCTAGGGATGTCACCTTGTTAATCCTTTATATTAGAAATACAAGACCCCGTTGGAGAAGCATGTAACACTGGCTTCCATGCCGGGAACTTTTATACATGCTTTATTTCGATATCCGTGCCATTCAGGGATGATTTGGGAGAATTGAGCTTGCTAGCAGTGTTGCTTTGCGGATTCTTTTCAACGTGGTATAGATTTGAAGCCTCGGGTGATCCCGGTTGATAGAGAAAATACCTCAAGAAGTGGGCACAAAAATAAGATTTTGGAAGTACATATCAGACGCTTCTTGAATTTCCCACAATAGCCTTCTCTAATCCATGCTATCATGGCTTTAGAGGAATTATGTTTTCAATTGAACCATGCTGATGAAAAATTCTTCGGACAAGCTTTCGGAAATTTTCTAATTTGCGCATTTTGTCTACCATTTGTTGGTGCGTTATAATTAGGGAATTAGACTTTAAACTAGGAAATGGGAAGCGTCTATCACACGCTTCCCAAAGTAGGAAAGTGAAGAAAAGTTAGCTTTTTGAAACTGTATATGACATGCTTTTATTGCTTTTATTGCATTTTGAGCTAAGGGACTCGCACTAGAAGGCCATGGGACCTTTACCGAAATGCTTCGATGGGGCTAGTTTAGTTTCCAGAGCTGGCTTGGCTTTGAAAGACGTGTTAGGGCACTTAGGGGTAAACCAAGGGTCGCCAGAATGGGACCAAAGTTGACTTTATTAGGATCTTGAACATGCCTGACTACCTAGGGATAGTTTGAAATAGCTTTCGCTTTAAGAGATTGTTTTTCTCGAAAAGCATATCGAGGTGCCTTAGGGGCAAAATAGTTATTTTGACTAAAAGTTACCGAAATGAGACTAAAGTCTACTTGAATGGTATATTGAATGTTTCAGACTACGTAGGGGTAGTTTCGAATGTCTCTTGTGTTTTGAGAGATTATTCTTCTCGAAAAGCATGCTCGGGGTGCCTTAGGTGCAAAATGATCATTGTTCACCGGTCGCGGATAGCGGGCGCCAGTGCTGACCTGGATTTATGAGTGTTTCTGTCACTCTAATGGTTTAATAGTTTGCGAGTGTTTTTGACACCCCGATAGTGTTGGTCATTTTGCATCAGCGGGGGCTAACGGGCGCCGAACATGAACCATGCAAGGTTTGTGAGTGCTTGACTAATGGCTTCGAAGACCGCTTGGCCTTTGAAAGCTACTGAAATGCCTAGCGACATAACAGTCATTTTGGCCTGGAATGATCGTCTTAACGTAGAGACGGTCGTCTTAGCCATTAATGGTCATCTTGACCTGAAAATTTTATCTTGACTCGAAAAGGGTTGTTTTAACCAATAATTGTAGAGCAGGCAAAAATGAAGTGTTTACAATATTACTCAATTTTTTTCCAAGTCTTTGGAGAATAGTTTCCCCTCTTTTTTTGCCTTTTTGAAATTTTGTTCTAGGAAAGCATATGATTATTATTGTTTTGGTTAGTTTCTTTATTATACAAATGCAATACAACAATTATTGTGCTCTACAGTTGTTCAGTGATTATTATTATTATTTTTGGTGATAAACTTTATGAAATTGCATTTATTTTGTTTCAACTTATAGTTCGTCTATGTTTTTTGAATGAATTTTGAGTATACTGTATATTACAAAATTGTGTGCACTATGATGACTAAATATATGTAGAGGTGGGAGTTTATATTGCGGTTTAAGATTGTGACGTGTGTGATGTCTAGAATAATTGAAAATTTAACAATCAACAGATTTATATCTAACAAATGATTTATATTGTAAAGAAAGAAATAAAATAAGAAGGCAAAAAGATTTGAAGAATCACATTAAATTGATTTCTTCATATACTTTTATACCTTAATCAAGTTCACCAATTGGGCTAATTGGGCCGAGCTCTTGGTTTCTTCTTGAGAGGTCAAAAATTCAACTTTTACCAAATATAAGAGTTGATTACAAAAAATTTATCTTTTATGAATACCTTGATCTAGGCGTGGATGACCTATTTTTGACCAGACTAGAGAGGCACCTCGCACAAGCTTGCCCTAACACTCCTAACTGCTTAACCAAAAAAACAAAAAAAATCCTTTAATGGACTTGCATATTAGAGGGTAGGCATACGCAATGCTTATGTAACTATTCCCTTCACTTCACAGTTAATCTAAATATATATCTCTTTATCCATCCAATCTCCTCTCAATTTTAAGATAAACGCAAAAAAAATAAAAAAACACACTCAAAAAAGGAATAGGAAGAGAGACGCCAACAACAAAAACATACACACAAAATAGAGTTTGAAAGGAAATCTGTAGTAGTCTTGCAATCAATGTTGAAGAATATGACTTTAATGGGGATGCATATTCAATTTTTGTTGAAAGACATTATTTCTGCGGCAACCTGAATGTATTTTTCATTAAAAAAAAAAAAAATGAGGATTACTCAGCGACTCCAAAGTCAACCTGTAATAGAAAAAAAAAATCAAATTCAAGGAAAAAATGCCATTGAAGTAAATCTTCACATTCTCTTAATTCATGAAAATAATTTGAAAGAGAAAAATACTAAAAATAACTGTGAGAGGATGAAGATGAAGTGTAATTGTGTTGATGTTAGTGATTGTGTTGGCAATTGTCAGGAATGTGGAATATTAGAAAACTGAAGCACCAGCAATTAGGAACGTGGAAGTACGGAAAATTGAAGCAGCTGTATTTATCTGAAGTTGAGAATTTACATATTTGCCCTTATGATTTTTTTATGGCATTAGTACTTTGATATGTAATTTTTATATTTTGTCCTTTTTTTGGAAACAGTATAAAATATATGCAGCTTTCAGGGTGCTGGCTTTATATTTATAATAGATAAGCTAGACAGTGGTTTATTAAAAAAAAAAAACGTAGTTCTAACTGTTTAGGCTATATTTGGTATAAGAATGAAATAAAATGAAATAGAAATGCGAATAAGAATGAGAATGAAATGAAATGAAATGATCATTCTCATTCCCATGTTTGTTTGCTAGGTGGGAATAGAATGATCATTCTCATTCTTTTATTTAGTAAGACAAATTAATAATTTTATAATGAAATAAAATTTTAATATATAATATGAAAATTCGATATTGTATTATATACGAAATGTTTGAAGTATTATGTATTATTTACTAATATAATTGGACGTTTGGTAATCATGTAGTAGTGGTGACAGTAATAGTGAATGGTGGTAGTAACGGCGGCAATAAGTGGTGGAGGATGGTGGCGGTGGCGGCGGCAGTAGTAGTGACCGTAGGGCGGCTACTAGTGGCGGTGGTGGTAGTAGCGGGTGGGTGGCATTGGTAGTGGAGGTTGCCGGTGGTAATGGTGGTGACGGCAATGGTAAATGGTGGTAATGGATGGTAAGAAAGTAATATTAGTTGTAAAAATAAATACAAAAATTAAAATTATTATTTTTTTCAGAATTTGTTAACTTTTTAAACTTATTTTTGAATTAAAAAATAAAATAATAAAAAAATATTTATCAAACATATTTTATTTTTTTTAAAAAATTTGATAACAAAAATGTTATGTTCTTATGATATGAGAGAATAAAGTAACCATCCCTACTTTTAAAAGTATAAATGAGCATTTTAATAAAATGTTAGATTGAGTAAATAATCATTTCAATTTTAAACACTGATACCAATCAAATAACCAAATATGGTTCAACCAGTAAAAACCCGTAATTGCAATGGCTTTCTACTAAAACAATTCGAAACAGACCGCAAAATTTGAGGCATCTACACAGTGGAGTTTATAAATCCAATTTTTTTTATTAAACCTCCGAAAAGCGCACGGCTCTCTCTCTCTCTCTCTCTCTCTCTCTCCTCTGGGAAAAGGAAATGGCGAACCTGAGACATATTTACAGAGGATCAACGCCATCATATCATCCAAATGTGTCTAGTTTAGGTACTTTTCGATCTTTTTCTACATCCTATAAAATTGGAAAACTTCGATTGAAGGTACTTTCACCTAAATCGTGTTCAAAACATTGATCATCTGTTTTTCGAACGAACTATTTGAATTTCTTAATTTGATTTGACTATATTCAGTGTACTTCACCCGCTGATTTTGAAAAGCTATTCAAATTTCCGAAGATTTGATACGAAACTACGAAAACACTTCCTAATTTCATGAGTTCTACCTGAACTTATTGTCAAATTTGATCCGACATTGAACTGAATTGTATTTTTATGACACTAATGCGGGGAGCATTTTAACTTAACTTTTTTTTTTTTTTTAATACTTTCCGTTATTAAATTTTAGGTAACTCAACCATCTGAAAATTTAGAACTATGGAAAAAATACATTTTTACGTACTTTGAATAAAAAATTTCAGAGCACTAAATTTATAATTAAAATATCTCACTTAGTGAGTTATATGCTTTGATTATGTGGTTCTTTTTCTATATTTCAAACCGCATAATCATACGAGAGTATGAAACTGTGAAACTTCTCAAAAATTCATACTGAAATTTCAGTGATTTGATTGCTTTTGATTTTCCTGAAATCAATTGGTTAATTCTTAGGGTTTGCCATTTCTTAGCTGTTCGGTCACAGTTTAGATATGTAAATTGTGAAGTTAATGAACACCTGAACTCCTAAGTATAGATGTTGGTCAGATAAGGCATAGCTTGACTAATTGCTGTTAATTATTGGCTTAGTTCTGGGATTAAGACATCAGAAGAACTTAATTATTGTAAGATTACTGCTTATGGGCTATAGAATAATACTAGTTCTTTGTAATTTTGAGAAGAAATTACCATATTTAACTAAATTGTGCTTAAAGTTGCTTAAATTTGTCCGTTTTTCTTGTACGTCACATTTCTTTTTTTTTTTTTTTTTGTTTTTGTTTTTGGTATGTCTTTTAAGGGAGATTTGATGGTTTTTTTTTTCTTGTTGGATCATCGAGATAGGGTAGGATTCTATAAACATTGTCTTATTGACTGGCCCTGAAATGAACTTGAACTTTTGAAGCTGACAAGTTTACCAGGAGGCCAAAACCCACAATGTTATCTATTACATTGGTTCTAATGTTTGTCAAGGGACAAGCAGTGTTTTTAGCTTAGTCTATAATCAGTGGCGGAGTTAGAAAATTTATCAAGAGGGGGCAACCATTAATGATACTCCATTTTTGTTAAATCAACCATAAGGCACTTGACTTCTATATATATATATATATGGAAAACATACGGAAAATGCTATTTTTCAAAAAAACTTTGTACAGCAAACTTTAATAGAATGATGTAACAATGGCATTTTTGTAATGAAAATCCATCATTATGAGTAGGTGTTTAAAGTGAAAGACTTAGATTCAACCACATAACATTTTACAAGAATTCATCTATATATAGCATTATTTATTATGTATATAAGCTTATATATAATACATAAAGGGGTCTTTGAAGAAAAATAATTATTTAAGGGTGATATTTATATATTTATAAGTGGGAAATTGAGAAATATATCTAAAATTGTATGTGGAAATAGAATTTTTAACTATTGAGGAGGGCATTTACAAATTTTCAGTGGGGGCAAATTGAATTTTTTTCCTAAAACTATGAGTAAAAGTATAATTTTTGAAAGATGAGTGGGGCAACTGCCCCCTCTTGGCCTTAGGTGGCTCTGCCACTATCTATAATCCTAATTCCTTTTGTGACAAGGAGGAAGATAGAAACACTAGCAGAACCCTAAGCTTATTAAAGTGAGTACCAAGTGTGAGCAAGGGGGAGACCTGGCTGAGAGTTATGCACTGGAAGGGTTGGGGACCTGCCAGTGTGGATATTCTAGGTTTAAATGAATGAAACTGGAATTTGCAAAAAAAAAAAAAAAAGTCTCACTCCAAGATTTCTCAGCTTTGAACCTTTAATCCAGGGGCCCCTGTTCTATCCACTAAGCATGTAAAAAAGTGATGGGTGGAATGGCATTGTAGTAATTGTTGGATCCAAATGGATGACTAGAAGTTAGTTACATGGCTGTGGAGGCATTATTATTTTTCCCAAGCCTGATACTAAGCCATTTTGCTTCCTGATTAGCGATTTCTTAGACTTTCCTAACATGTAGTGCTTACTTGATAAAGTCTGCAGCTCTACTCATTTTGTGATTTCTTACTCCTTGCTAGTGTTGTATTTTTTATTCCTCTTTGTCCTAGAAAGAATTTCTACCACATCATTAGGTATAAATATGAAGTTGACTTCTCTTTAACTTTATATTTCTGGGCTTTTGGATGGTGTTGGAATGACCATCACCATCACCTTTAGGAACCCAAGTTTTGGTCAATCAATACCAGGCCCACCTCGATAATGCAATGACAATGAATCCCTAAAGTCAAAATTCTTTAAGAGAGTTAATACATCGCCATTAGCTCTGAACTTTTACATCTCTTGTTGCTTAATCACTATCTTGCTTGCAGAGACTGAGAGATTTCTAAAACGTATATTCTGTCAACGAGAGTATTAGAATGGAAAGATCCATTAGAAATTATTTAGCTGATCTGAGCTTCTTGATCAACTTATTCTTGCACTTGTGTTTGACTTTCTACAGGAGATTTAAGAGATATTCTCTGAAACGACTGATATTAAAATTTTGCAGCTTTCAGTATATCATTTGTAGATTCAGCAAAGATAATTCAGTTTTGTATTTATATTATCTAGCGTTGTGCACTCGTCATGTGTAACGTGTGAGCCCACTGAAAAATGTTGAAGATATTTATTTACTTATTCTTTGGTACTAATAAGAACATTATATTTTTATTTTTAAGGTAGCTAAGGATGGGGTTTGAACCCTTGACCTCTGAAAGTTGAGGGCTTGCCCCGTTATCACATGGCTACAAAGTCCAGTCGTAGAATTTTGTTATTACATTTTGTTATCTCCTCATGTGATTACTGAAAGGATGTGAATTATTTCAAACTGGTCAGTAGTTTGTAATGCCCTATAAATACCGTGCCTGCAGTTCCCATAAAAATGCTTACTTTATATGATGGCCCTTAAATGTTGTAAATACTGTGATTGTTACTTAATTGCTCCTTTGCTCGTATATATTACCTTTTCAAAAAGTTCAAATGTCATTGATGGCTGATTTTCATGCTTCATCATAGGAATATCACTTGTTTGTAGTAGATAGTATGATAAATTCATAATGTACCGTCTTTCCTTTTCCTTCCGTCCTTATGTAGGAGACAATGTGCTGGTGACTTCAATATACTGCTACCTTCTAGGTGGCTGATTTCACTGAAGTGGATGTCATTTTCTTGTCTCTGATACATAGGCTTTACATGCTGCGGACTAAATTTTGTACATAGTGGCAAATATTTTATTCAGAGCTTCAATGCTAATAACGTCTGTATGGTCTATTATATTCTCCACTGATATGTTAATTGGGATTTCTTTTCTCTTTTCTTTTAAGCTGGGCATGTGAATGGGAGTTGAAACCTGTAAGCTGCATCAAAATTGGTCATAATGAAGGATTTTGTTTGTAACTTTACCAACCTATTTGAATGGAGTCTATGTTGTTTCGTTTAATGCAGGTGGTGCTGGGGTTTGTATGATGAGTAACACATGGAAAGATGAGCAGCACCCATCCTTCATCAACTTCGTCTCCTCTTTCCTTAGTGCAAATTCTTTCCGGCTTAACTTTGTTCCAATTGCCCCTGTAATTGCTTTGCTTTGCTCATCTTTATTGATAGAATGGCGGATCAATTGAATCTAAAGTTCCATTATTTGTAGGATTTTATTTTCAACTGTGGGGGTCTGTCAGTGGCTTTCATGTTTGTAACAAATTGGGATTGCAATGACACGTTACCGATATTTGACAGGTAACTTATTGTTTTTTTCAGATTCAATCCTCTTGGTTTGTGCTGTATTTATTGTTGTCTGTTTGGCGCAGAGTTCAAAAACTGAAGGGGCAGTTTGCACATTTCTATGCGGTTGTTACCCTCCCAACAAAGAATCAAAATGATTCCTTTGTTTGCTCTTATTTCAAGTGAGTTTTTTCTGTAACATCTGTCCAAACTGATCTCTCTGTAGCAATGCTCTATCTAATTTTGAAGAACTTGGATACTGTTTGCTTTGGTGAAGATATGGGATGGAGCTTGGTAAGCCAATATTTGTGCCAGTTCAAGACTTAGAGATGGGTTTTGAGAAAATTGTGAAGATTGCACATGGTCGTGGGGGTAATATGCTGTTCTGTAACCCTCACTATAACAAATCCTTTAAGGTGTATCTTTAATTTAATAGAACATTCTTTCAGTATGCAAGCAGATGGATGCCATATCTAAAATGAAAGCTGAGGTAAGCCAGTTAAACTTTCTCTTTAAATGTTTTTTAATCTACTTGTATCTTTTTCAACATCTGCATTCCAAAGGGATCTAAAACATGGATTCTCTTACTTGCAAAGAGGGAGAGATCGGTTCAAGGGATGGATGTTTTTCTCAGAGTGATCACATCCATACCTGGCATTGATAACCATGATGCAAATGCGGTAATAAATTTCACCCCTATCAATAACCCTTTTTGGTTTATACCTTTTTCAGGATTTATGCTTGACTATCTCACAATTCGTTACCAATTCTGGCAGATGATGTATAGTCTTGAATTTTTTGATTTGTTTCAGACCAGACAATTTTTTTGCTAAACTATGCATAGCCCATGTACTGCATAATATGCTAATATGCTAATTGTTCTTCCTTGTATCTGGTAGGTAGCTGTGCGTATCTACTATAAACAAAACTGATAATTTTCAAATTTCAGGGGTGGCTGCCCCTACTCCTTTCACCCCCACTTCTCTCTTCTTCTTACTGTAGAAAGAAATCCTCTTCCATGCACACAACAGGCAAAAAATAACTACAGGAAGTTAGCTTAAAAAAATAAAACATAAATTTGCTGTGGATATATCTTTCTTAACACCCAAAGAAGATGCTGCCAAAAACATCTTTCCCCTCAGTTTCCATATGTATTTGGATTTTGGAATTGCTCTTTCATATAATGTCTGTTCAAATTCTGCTGGAATCTCTCTCATAACCTCTACACTAGGAAGCACGGACACTCCGTTTAGGGTGCCGTATCCGTGTCGAACACATATTGGACACACATACTCCTCGGACACACCGGGACACGTGTCGGACCTCTACGGACACATCGGGGACACGCGTGTCTAACTATCATTCTTTTTCCTTGTTAGTAGTTGTATTATAATTGTGAGCTTATTTAGTTATTTTCATTTGCGTAGACTCTGGTTCACTGAGAACTGCTCTTCCATCCACTGTATTTGTTCTAATACTGTATGAATTTATCTAATATTCCCTCCTTTGGCTACGTGCAGTTGTTGTAGCTCCTGAGAAAAGTGAAAAAAAGAATAAGCATTTACAAGAATCAAACTCCATTATCCTTACCATATACATTTCCAATGTCTATTTGTCCCTCTATGTAGCTTTTTATTTCAGTGGTTAGACTGGGTATTTGGCATCACAAACGGAGCCAATGGTTGCAATTTTCCATTGTAACATCTTCTCTTTGGCCTCTTATAGAGCATAAGACACTATGGGAACATCATCTACCTCCTCTGGATTCACAATTCCGGTTCTAGCTTATTCTATCTGCTTCAATTAGCTGAAACCACATATGCCTATGACTCATGATTCTCAATGCTGAGATTGTTTGCTGCTTCATACTCTCTTGCAAATGTATGTGGAAGTGGGATGATTTTTTTAAGCAATTTTCATATCGGACTTGGAACATTATGGATCTGATGTGGCCCTGGTGGGTTTTTGGACAATTACATGTTGGCACCAGAGATTTCAATTAGGGCGTTTTAATTCCTGCCTTAAGTAGTTCAGCTGAAGTTCGTAGGTTGTGATCCTTTTCATGACTATATCCTCAGTCAGGTTATTCCTAAATTTCAGCTGTAAGGTTTGTGATTTGCCTTCTGATCTAGCTCTTGATTGACATGTTCCATTTTTCCATATAGCCTACTTTACTTGTTCCTGTTGTAATTCTGACCCCTGCTTACCCACCCCACGGTCTAGTGGTGGCATGTGGTAACCACTTGCCTTCAACGGCTGACTCTGCAGTCCAGATTGCTGCTCACCAGTGTTTAGCATTTTCTCTCCCTTAGGAAATTCTGGAGACTCAAATTCTCATCTTCCTGACCAATTCTGACCAAGGCTTAGTTGATCTACAGGTTGCCTGTTGTCTGACTCCCCAATCTGCCTTAATTGCCTCCTCTATTCCGCTTTTCTTTAACATTCAGCATTAATTGCTTAAACCTAGAGAAACTTGAGATTCAGCCTGTGTCCCCTTCCCGAGCCTATGGACCCCAGGCTGTGATCACTCCATCATTATGGTCATTCAAATCCCTTTGCTTTCTTTCATAATTTGCTTTACTTGCTTTCCCAGTGCTTCACTTTAGGGGGTCAGTCCAGTAATCCTCCTGGCTGCAGCCCGACTTACAATTTTGAGTATTTCTTGGCTGTCTTCATCCTCAAAACTATTTAGTTGTTGCATATCAGCCAAGACTAAATCTTCTGCCCCAAAGCTGGAAAACAGATTTTATATTCATTGTATTTTTTAATCCCACTAGAGAATCCATGTATGTGGTAAACATCCCAATTTTTTAGGTTTGGAATATTCAACTCTACCATTTCAACCCAGAATCTAGAAAGATAAGGAGAGACTAGAAAGAGTTCTCTTTCTTTCACTCTTCCTAGGCTGCTTGAAATGCAAACAAAGTTAACAAATTCTTTTTGCAATTGTCAAGATCTTCTGATTTGTTTAGAAAAACAATTTGTAGTTATTTCTTATCTTTAATTGCACCCTCCCCTCCAAGAAAAGCTGCCTAAAGCTCACTTTTGGATTTTAGCATTTTACTTAATTTTGTTATAATCTTTACCTTCTTTTCATGATGATTGGCTTTTTCCCTGACTTTTAAGTAATTTCCTAGATCCTCTTTTAAATTTGTCTCAAGAAGAAACTTGAGGTAATGTCAAGAAAACTGAAATTAGTACTTATAAAAAAAAATGAAAAAGTTTAGATCCATTATTGTTTATTGTAAGTCTACTTTGTGAAACATTTAGTTGACTATATGTACATTTGAACATTGGAAATTATTCAGTGGGTGCCCTTAATAAAGGGTCTTGAAGGAGGGGGGCCGAAGACATGACAGAACCTAACTTTTCATTTTTTGCACACGATGGCTGCTTGCAAATAAGGTAGTCTGCTATTTGTAGTTACAGCATATGTATGGGTAATAGGGAGTCCACAGCCAGAAATAATGTACTTAGTGGTCTGTGAAGGTCAATGCACTGAGCAGACCACTATATATCTGATGGCATGATCCTGCCATTATGACATCTAGTAAATGATAAGCCTTTATTTGGGAAACCCAAGGCAGAAATGAGTCTCATGTGACAACTTCTTTGACTTATTCCCTTTCAGCTCAATCAAGCCATTGGTTCAATTGAAGCAATAGCTAAAGCATCCAAGGAATTTATCTTGGAAAATACAGACCTTTCAGCTGACAAAGCCGAGACGATTATAAGGTTTTTCAGAGATCCAAAGTTTTACCTCAGTCCCAAAATCATTTGAAAGAAGGTATAGTTTCAAACCTTGACAACTCAAGTGAATACTCCACCAATTTTAAGGTAATAGCCTCAAATTCTCATCATTCTTTTAAGAACTATGTTCCTTGGGTATTTCTAAAATAAGACTTCTGATTCACTGTTATAGTAAAGCAAAATCTGAGCAACCAACTAATTTTATTAGAGTTTATAAGAGAAGTGAAGATGCCAGCTAGCTCAAATGGTGAGGCATGTTGTGGTGGTAATACCATGTGATTGTGTTTGAGTCTCCTTGGGAACTGTAGACACCATCTTCTCCTCCATCCCAAGAAAGAGGAACAAAATATATATAAATTAGGAAAAAAAAAAAAAAAAGAAGCCACAGGTTTTTTAAGCTGCTGTTCTATATCAGAAAGAACGAAAGGAGACAAAAGGAAATACTCAAATAAGCTTGATAAGGAAGCCATTTTTCAGCATTTCTTGTATTTCTCTTGTTTTCTGAGAACCAAAGGAACATCTGTAGTTTGGGTAAATTTCTGTGGGTATGTAGTTGTTGATTGGAATTTTTTTGAGTGAGATATGCCAAATTAGTTGGTGCTCTTTTGTTCTTCTATTATGTCCAATTTTGCTTCCTAATTCTCATATTTAAGTTATTTTTCCTTCACTATGTTCCTCTACATGAGCATTTCCATGTGATTAATAACTGTCCATATGGTGCTGAGCTGATTAGCAAGGTGAATGCATTTCTGAACTTCTGATTGTAGATAGAATTTTGAACTGCTAACTGCATCTTCTTTGTCTGATTTTGTTTAAAAGAAGCTGATATTATCCGTAATGTGCAGCTGTCTGGAAGAAATCCCCTTCCTTTGGATAGTAGTTTTATTGGAGTCAAGCATGCAATTGGGGATTTTATTTGCTTGAATTGGTCACTTTGGCAAGAAAGATCTTGGGTGATGATTTGTGATGAGGATATATAAATTGAGGGCGTGTTTGGATGTGGCTTTTTTAGCAGCTTATAGCTGTTTTAAACTATTTTTGGCTCCCCTCTTGAAAAAGCCACTTTTAGAAATAGCTAAAGCTTTGAAAAGCCATTTAAAAAAGTGGCTTTTTAGAACTAGCTTAAGCTTTTGGCTTATGGCTTTTTAAAGTTGCAATCCAAACACACCCTGAAAATGGGATGGTGCTAAAATTTATGTGGAAAAATATAGATCCGTAGTCCAATATGCAATGAGCTACAGCAAGTTAGGTACAGATGATGGGTGCGGGTTAAAATTTAGGAAAGGTCACCCAAAGGGCTCTGCTGTGATTATTAATGGCCAAATTTGAGGCAACTTTGTGTGTGTGCACTCAACTCGCTTGTGCTTGCATGCGCGTGCAATTGTGCTTCGTGCGTGCTTGCATGCGCATACAATGAGCCTCTGGAGATTAGGCATCAGATGCTACATTAGGGATAATTTTTGGGGAAGGACTCTTAACTGGCTCTGATGTGATTATTACTGGCCTAACTTGAAACAGAGTGCAAACATGTTTGCACGCAAGTGTTTGTGTGCATGTGTTCATGCATGCATATTTGTTTCCGTTTGTCGTCTTTTTATAAAGGCAAAGGATGATCAGCATCATGCTGGAAAACAGAGTTTTTTGTTTGTAGTTGTAGCAACGGAATAATTGTAGTTGTATAAGATAATTTCATTTTCTTTTGGACAATGCTAATGGCACAACTTTAAGAGTGCTATCCACAAAAATCCCTCTCATATGATGCATCCCAGAATGAGCAGTAGATAGTCATATTATTCTGGATTGAGCAATTTCTTTTCTATTTCTTTTTTCCTTGGCAACATTCTTTGTGTATATAATAATTTTGAGTTTCGCTTGAGTCTCAGCTTTTAGATGCATTTGTATTTTTTAATGTTCATTATGGGCCCTTCTAAGGTTTGTGAAAAGCAACGGAAAGCAGCTGGAACCTTTTCTTTCAGGAAATACTTCAGCTACCAGCTTGCAAATCTAGTGCTGGTAGATATCAAGAGCCTTTCTTTTTCCCTTCAAAAGCGATCCTCAGAAACTTGTATTGGACATAATCCCATAATGCCTCATTTCATTTAAATTTATATTAAACTGTAAAACGACCATGAAGTAGTGTGAGATCATAATGAAAAACATTTCAGAGCATCTGTAAAAGCTTTCCTTTTGCGTCATTGTGGTTATAACAGTAGACATGCAATAGTTGCCTTATTCAAAGTACTGCATTTTGATCATCATTCCTTATTTTCTCTCATTTGTGATATTTACTTTCTCATTTGTTAAATGGACATCAGTGTGATATTCGTTAATTGAATAGCTTTGTGCAATTGTCTGGAAGTTGGCGGATGTTCAATATTTAGATTCAAAAACCGCGAACCATCCATTCATTTTTTCCATGTTTGGTTGCTGTCGGTCTGGAATTTGCATTTCTATAATGAAGTAGATTGGAGTAGATTTAAAATTCTGATTTTTTTTTCCTGTGTTTTTGGGTGGGTGGGGGAGATTAGAAATTCCTTTCTTATCACTGCTCATAAAACATAAGTAAAAATTAAGTAAAATCTGAGGTTTCATTTATTTTGCTCTATTTTGCAGTTCAAGAAAAGAAAGCATAAAAACTATTATCTGTGGGCACTGATGTTGCATTTCGCATGTTCATTCTGACAGATGGAGGGGTCTTTTTTGTCAGAAACGATCTAGCTACTATTTCATAGATCTAAATCGTTAAGAGGAAAGGAATTTCGTCTCTGTTTCGAAACTTCTGTTTGGAATGCCATGAATCCAGCTACCTGGATATGCACCTGCTTTAGACCTACAGAAAATCTCTGCCTCTGGATAATGAAAATCGTGTTTGATGCTTCAAGAAAATTTGGAAAACAAACACCTTAGTTACCATTTTTGTAATCTAGTATTGAGCTGGTTTTTGCTATGGTGTATTGATGATATGTACACACTCAGGTAACTCCCTCAATCTACCAGATAACCTCATAAAAAGCAGACCTTCTAACCTGGTTACCTGAATATGATTTGTATGTGAGCTTCACAGAGTTGACTGGATGCATAAGATTTCTGGAGTGTGTGAGGCCTATTGATGCAAGGGAGGCTCCCTCACAAACGAAGTTTTGAATATTTCATATTTCTCTTCTCCTGGGAACAGCCAAGCAGTCTTAAGACTCTTTAACACATTATCATGGCATGAGAAAGACAAAGTGTGCTTTTCCGTGTCAAAACATGTCAATGCAGAGTTGAGGGCTCTTTGGCCAACCCAATTTGAGGAGGATGCAAATGCTGCAGCCAAATATCTCTATGTTGGCAGCACTTGAAAATGTTTTCTTGCACCATTTATTTATATAATTTTTTTCGAAGAACACAAGCAATAAAGGTGTAAAATGGGCTGGGCATACCGGCATGGCATGCCATGTGGCGTGCCAAGCATGCTTTGTCCTAGTCCACTTAACAACGTAAATTTATAAATGAAAATACTTTTGAAACTTATAAAGTTAAAAAGAAAAAAAAAACATTAATTGGAACACATTTTGCAAAATAAATGGAATAAAATTTTATTTTTAAATGAATCCATTTACAAACATTAAATGGAATTAATACATTTACAAAACAATTTAAAACTTATAAAAAATAATATAGTAAATAAACTTCGAGTTAGATTTGAATACAGCATACTTCAATTGAAATGAAATATATTTACAAAATAAATGGAATAGATTTTTTATTATTCATTTGATTCAGTTATATCTATATATACAAATTCTTGACTTACATCGTTTGTCAAATTTTGGGGTTTAAGTCTTGCGTATTCTCATTTTTTTTAAGCACATAATGCATTTCAAGATTTCAAGAGTTAGCCTGTTCCTTTCCTCATCCAATACCCTATTACCTATACTTATACTAAAAGTAGACTTGATGTTATTGTAAACAGTGAAATTGTTGATAGATTATATGCCATAATAGAAAGCACAAAAAAATTCCTTTTATGTGCTTTCCTCTATGTCAAACTATCAAAATTTTCTATCTCTTCTATGGTAAGAAAATTTGTAAAATCAGTCTTTAAATATTTATGAGTTCGGTGCGTGAAGAAGAACTTACAATAAAGTTTTCCTTATTGACAAAAAAGTCCAAGATGGAACACTGCTAATATTTATAGTGCTTGAATAAGATGTAGCTCTTCTATTATATATATATATATTAGATTTATATGCTTCATATAGGATGGTTAATGAACTTTTAACATCATTTATAGTAATTTTAAGTGGTGGTTAAATTTTCTCAAATTCTATTTAATAAAATTTTTACACCAAATAATTTAATTTTAGGATCCATTACAGGAGCTAAACAAAAAATATGAGGTATGTAATCTCAACTTTTTTTTATTGATTCACAAGCATTTTTTTAAATAAATATTAGTTCTATAGGTAGCCAAAATATAAGAAATATTATTTAATTGATTTAAAACAGTATAAGAAGTACAATGATAGATACCAAAACAAATATTTGTAGCATTGTATAAAACTTAAAAATTCAATAAAAGCAATAGTTAAGTCCCAATCTTCTGTAGATAAAAGTAAATCAGTGTGTCTAGTAGTAAGAAAATAATTAATTACGTCACTATACTTTATGTAAGATTTTAACATAAGATAAGTAGAGTTTTAGTGTTTTAGTAGGTAATTTAAACTTTTTTAGGTTTTAGACTGTATCTTCTATATAACTGACCAAAATTTTGTACCCTAGAACTAGACGAACTAATTAAATGAATTGTATTCTTATTTTTTTTTTATGCTTATTAATGTATTGTAAGTACGAATGAACATTGGTCAAGCCAGGGCGAGCTTGGGCTAGATCTACACTAAAAATAATTTTCAAAATTAAATTCTAAACCCGCCCATATAATTAAAATTTCTTTTAATAGATAATTTTCTTCTCTAAAATAATATTAAATAACATAAAATCTAAGTATATAAATATATTAAACTATAAAAATATATTATTTTACATATATTTCGGACTATGTTAGACTTTAAACAAAATTTTCAAGCTTGACCATTAATATAATTGGGTATTAAAAAAAATTTTAAACCCTATAAATGATAGAGATGCCTAGTGGGCCATGAGACCTATTGCCACCCCTAATTGTAAATAATTTTGTTCAATCAAATTAATTATAGATTAAGTTCCACTTAGCACTTTTATATTTTACGCCAAATTTTATTTGAAAACTTATTTTTTAAATTATAACAATTTAGACTTGCAGTCACAAAATATTGCAATGTTAGCATTTCCCCAGGTATGTTTTCTTCACGGAAAAGAGCCCATGTGATTGCCATTATTAAGGCCACGTGCCCATTTTTTAAGGGTAAAAAAGACTATTTCAAAGCTCCTTTCCAAAGCACACTTACAAACATTATTAATTATAATAAAACACCAGTTAATATATATTAACACGTACTAACTGTAATGATAATCTAAAGTACAATAAATTAATAAATTAATGAAAATTAAACCCCATCAGCCACTGGTCAGTTCAGCCCTGCGCTGCGCCACCCCAGCCCCCAAACCCACAGCCTGCCCCGCCCTCCCTACCCCCACTGCGCCGCCACCCCCACTCCACCACCCTAGACCCGCCTCACCCATTCTCCTATTCTATCTCCAGAAAACCAAAGCAACAAAATCGAGTCGCCGTAGAGAGAGAGAGGGTTGAGTTGCGTAATCAGAGCTCACTGGACTCGAGGACGGGATCGAAGCCTCTACTTCCGTTGGAGAATCCAAACGAGACGTAAGTAGTTGACACAGCAAAGCTACCCACCACAATCCACCATCCTCCCTTCCCCTCTCACCCCGGTGCTGTCCTCGCCTACCCCTACGCCACAACCCCCTCTCTCTCTCTCTCTAAAATCACAGACATCAAAGTCTCCAATTAATGCTTGATGCTGCGATGATTCTAGTCTATGCATTTGTGAGGGAAAGTAAAATAAAGGGAAAAAAGGGTTGACGGAAATGAAATTGATGGTTATGCACACTATGAATTTGGTTATTTTGTTGGGTAGCACTTTGATTATAATTTTATTTTGATTCTTTTATTTTTAATTGTCTTATTTTAAATAATAATGTGATGAAATTTTTTTTTTTTAAAAAAAATAAAAAATAATATTTGTTTATTATTTTTTATTTTTAATTGTTAATAAATTTTAAAAAATAAAATAAAAAATATTAAAATGGGTGTTTTTTTTTATTATTTTCAAAACATTATTTTGGTACTATTAGTATAAAAGTAACATACAAATGTATTGAAAATAAAAAAAAAACTCATTTTAGTGTTTTTTTTTAAATTTTGTAAACAACTAAAAACAAAAAAATATTAAATAAACATTGCTTTTAGTAATGTTTTTGTTTTTGTTTTTTATTTTTTTGGCAACGTTTTTTGTGTTTGATAAGTGAAATTTACACTGTTTTAAAAAAAATAAAAAACAATAATAGAAGTTTATTATTGGCGTCTACATAGACCTAAAATTTGATTATTTAGGAATGAAAATGTAATGAATTTTAGTTTAACAGATAAAAGTGATATTAAGTTGTTAAAATGTAATTAACTCAACTTTTCTCACATGTAAAAGGTATTGGGAGTTTAAATAAAAGTTGGGGAGTTTTAATTGGCTTATTTTTAAAAGTTAGATAGCTTAAATAAAAAAATAGAAGTTGAGTGATAATATTGAAATGATTAAAATTTAAACTAAAATTAAAAGGACAAAATAATTGAATAGTACACATATTTAACTATTCGGCTTAGCAAATGGGAGCCACATATTCCAATACATAAAGTCAGCACTTATCTCTTTTATTTATGAAAAATGTCTTTAAAATTTTTAAATTTTATAAATTTGTCTCACTTGAAACAATTAAGAGTAATTTTGATCATTCAAATACTTTCTCTAATTATATGTCAATTTTTTCTTTCTTAATGTCTCTATAACTACTGAAAGTGAGGATTGTACATGCATCGCGTATGTCCTGCCTTTGTAAAATTAAACAGACAATTTTTTTTTTTTTGTTCGGCCCAATTTATTTTTCTGCAACCAAGAAGTGGGTTTACTTGTATACATTTGAGCTCTGTTCCTGCAATTTTATTTTGTTTGTTCTTTAACTAGGATTATGGAAAGCGCCCTTCTATTGGGGAGCCTCTGCATAGGGACAACGTTGTCCGAATCAAAACCGACAAGGTATGCTGTGAAATGATTTCTATATTTACATTTGTTTGCAATGTGCTGCCAGTATTTTCAATTTGAATGCTAAGTATGCTTTGTTGAAGCTTTAATGATAGATTCATACAAGAATTCTGTGCAGATAGTGAAGCCAAGATCAGCACAAGCTCCTGGGATGTTCCAAATGGTATGTATTTCCAATCCCTAGCATGCCGTTTCGATCTGCAGATTTATTTTATTAGATAGGTCTTCATGAAATCCAAAACGTTGGGTTAGTCCTGCTATCAGTTCCTGGAAACGTTGTGATTGTATCTGATGCTTAAAGGTTGTAATTTTCACTCGGGTTGGAAAGTCCTGGTTGAGATCATTTTGGTCTGTTGCTGTCTGCCCATTAGTGATAAAACTGTATAATTGTTGTTTGCTTATTCAGTTTTGTTAATAATCTTGACAAGTTTTTGGGCATGATGTTATTTCTTTCTGTGGTCTTCAATGAGCTTTTAGACAAAACTGTAAATGGTTTGCTTCTGCTGCAAATGGACAAGTTGGAAACATAATAATAGTAAAAAAAGCTTTTGGTTCATTCTATGAAAATTTAATTTTAAACATTTTCCAAAGGTCCATTTAATATACCTTTGTTTATTATACTTGTGTATATTTTTGAAACTTAACCCTTTGGTCTTTAGTTTTCCACGTCAATGTTAAAACATACCCTCTGGTTGACAATTTTTTATTTTTTTGGAAATATTTTCCTGTTTTGAAGTGCCCAATTCCTGCTTGTGTTTTTTTGGAGCAGGCAATTAAAGAGGTTGGTGAAGGAGAGAGCACTTTCTGGAGTGTGTCCTTGATAAAGGCTTGTTTTGATCTGTGTAGGTGGTAAGGATATGTGAGAATTCTAAAAATCAGTGTATACCCTTTTTTGCTTCATTTTTTCTTTTTTCGGGGTACCAACAAAAGAGGTTGGTGAAGGAGAGAGCACTTATTGAAGTATGTTAGAATTTGAAATATTATTGTAAAACATTTTTCCCTTTATTTTCTTTTTTCATGGTAGCAATTAACTTAGTTCGATGGTTCAAATAATGAGATATATCTATGTATATTCAACACCGGCTCAAGTCAATTGGAGCCCTAAGGCAAATAATTTTAAATGAGGCTTTTTACTGTTTTTAGTTTATAATAATTTTTTTTTAATAAAATGATTGCAAACATAAATGTAATAGCTTTTTGATTACTTCTTATTATCGCTATCCTGTGATGGATATAAAAAAATGGCGAGGCAAGTAGAATTCATAGATTCCGTTCACTTTCTAGTTTAGGAACTTTTTCACCTTCCATAGTTTTGGTAGGCACGGTAAGACCACTAATAATTATTTTTCATAGGTCATAGTTAGCAGCTTAGATGTAGATTTTCATCCTAACTTTTCAATGATTGTAATTAGGATCATTAAACAAAAGTGCCCTATTGGTCGATTGGCCTTCAGTAAGGGAAGTGTCAATAGGAGTTGCTATAATCTTTTTCTCAAACGATTAAGTTATATACAAGAGCCCAGACTCTGATATCAATTGCTACCAAGAAAGCAACAGGGGGGGATGGATATGATTTTTAAAAAAAAATTAAAACAAGTTATCGCAATAATGCTATATGACTAGAATGAGAAAGCTTAATTAAACAAATATGAGAATGCTCAATACTCCAGAGATCAAATAAGACTTAAATGCGTAAATGAAAATTTGATGCGGATAGCATAACAGAAGACTACTTAGAGACCTGGGGCCGTTGTTATGCTCGTGCGGCTAGTGGAATCAGCCGGTAGAATGTCAGCTGATCGGTAAACTTCAAACGGCCGTAACTTATGTTGTGTAACTCCGTTTCGTATTATAATATGTTTTCGAAAAGGTATCAATGAGACGAAGGCCCATAATTACCATTCAACATCGTTTTCCAGCCAAAATTAATGCAAAAAACTCTTCTAAGTATGACTTTCGGCCTGTTTAGTGTTTTAGGCCTGTTTTCTAGGTTTTCTTTTAAAACTATTTGTTCTGGGCCCTAGGGTTTTGTGCTGCATGTCTAGGATTTCGCGCCGCCTATTTATGTTTTCATTTGTGATTTTTTCAGGGGTTTTTTTTTTTTAATAATACAGATTGTGTGCGAGCTTGCACATTTTCCCAATTGTTCGGTATTCTTGCGAATCAACGAACTTTTGATGCCTTTGAGCCTGATATTCGTGGTGAATCAACAAGTTAGAAGAATTTTAATTTGGTGAATCAACGGGTTAGGGCTGGTTATCTCGTTCTTTTAATCCCCGCTGCATTAGAATTCTTAATATTAGAGATGAAAATGCTCAATTCTAGTGAATAGCATATTTACACCTGTTTGCTCTTAAGCTGTGAATTTATCAAGCAAGATTAGAGATTTTAAGCAATAATATAAAATCAACCAAGCATGAAAATAAAGCAAGTAATATAGAGATGACACAAGATTTTAATGTGGTCTGGCGCTAATTCCCTTAGCCTACGTTCACACCTTAAAGCTCATTTTTTGAGATTTTGTCCTCACTATATCAAAAATCTGAATCCAGCCACTAGCTTTATCGGTGCTAGTACACCTTCCAAGTGATCACACACTTCAAACTAGCTTTCAAACCCAAGTGCTAGTTCAAACCCAACCAAGTGATTCAACACTCCAACTAGTTTCAACCCAGATACTAGTCACACCCAACCCCTCGCTATTTCTTCTAACTAGTCTCTCTGTTACAAGAAGAAAGAACAAGAATACAAACACTCTTATTTTACAATGAATTCTCTCAAAGAATAGATGTGCCAATGAAGTAAATGGACTACGAAAGATATGACTTTTAGAACTCAATAGCTCAAGAACACGAAGACTTCAAGAAATAAGATTTCACTTTTAATAGCTTTAATTCTTATGCCTTCTTCTTTAGTTGTTGGGGCATATATATAGCCTTTGATCTCTTTTGATTTGCCAATATAGTCGTTGGAGAGAATCTATCAATCTTTATCTTCTTACCAAAATTTGCATCCATGATCTTTGTAGATTTCTAGCCGTTAGGTAGAATATGCCGTAGAGCCTTCTTTCCAAAGTTATCTTGAACAACCATTGTCACACCCCACTTAGGAGCATGACCAACCATGAACCACGAAACCTTGGCTCACGGGTCACGAAACCTAACACTTGTAATTAATTTGGCGATTAGCGGAAGTGTCCGAAAAGTTTAATTGATAAACAACCAAAATGTAAATATAATAATAATTCATTATTTTATAGTGTAATAAGTTCAACCTGGACCAAATACCATAGAGTTTTAAATAACTCTTCAACCTGGTAAATACCATTAGGTAACATAATTTAATTTTGGAATCAATCCAGTAGCAAAAAGGTACCGGCAAGGTATTGAAATTTATAAACCATAATACTAAGACAAAATGACTCGTAATAACCCTATGGAGGTCAAACGACGATCCTAGATCTGAGTCCATAACTACTGATGCACGCGCTCATCTAAAATGTTAGATAGTAGTGTGAGCTCACAGCTCGTGAATGATAATGCAATGCGTAATAATATTATTTTGAAATAAAGGTCCAACATAAAGAGTCATAGGTGAAAATAATATAAGTTATATTCTAGTTCTAAGAAAATAAATAAGTGTTTCCAAAGGTTGACATGTAAGTGTGCACACCGAGACCTAATCCATCATGAGCATAAACCCTGCCATGGCATGGATGCTACATAGCAGATGCGAATATCACAATCTCATCCTCGACGCCAATGTCCAATATCTGCCTGATCGGACAAAATGCCGCCCATGTAGCTCCTTGATTAGTATGAGGACTATAGCCACGTGCCACAGCCAGCCCTCAAGTTTCGTCCACTCCATTGGGAGACTCACATAAGTGCTGTCCTTTTCGGTAGCACTAGAGGGTGGTAAAATCAACACTAGACCCTCCCTTATAATAGCATTCCGAGACATCTCCAAACTTGTAAGAAAAAACATCATGCCTCCTTGAAGAGTTATAATTTATAAATTCAATAAATATGAAAAGTACAAATTATGAGATTGTCATGTTACTGGCCAACCATGCTCAGACATACCCCATGCCAAGGTCCCTTGCGACACTAGACGTGTCATGGGTGACAACCCGTGACATTCTCTACCACTTCAACCATAATTGTCCACGATAATGCCAAAGCCTAGTGCAAACTCCCGAGACATTGTCAAGCTCTTTAATTGGTGTCCTAGAAAAGAATAATCGAATGATAATTTTATAAAAGAATGTTTCAGTTATTGTACCCACTCTATTTTAAATTAGGAAATTTAATTTTTTAATTTTCTTTTATTTAATATTTTTTCAATTTATTTTATTTTATATCATCTTCCCAGTCCTAGAGCGGCGGGATGATGATGAGCACATAAATCAATAAGGGCGAAGACCCAACCAATGGGATGAACCGCACACTCAATGCGAATCGGCAGATTTAAAGTAAAATCCAGTTAAATTTGCAGGTCAAATCTGCGGACTAGTTGGTGCGAGGATTTGTAATACAGGCAATTCAACAAGAAACATATGTCACTGTTATGAAAAACAGCACGACATTGGATCACTTTCCTGTCACTGTTAAACCAAGACCAAGGGAAACTTTTTATTTTATTTTTTATGATTTGGTGATCAGAGCAGTTTGTACGTACCTCAACTAATTTTGAGACTTATGTAATCCTTTTGTCTCATATAATTACCAGACTAAAGACTCTGGGGGTGACTCCAAAGAGTTGATAACACATAAGAAGTTTCGAATCTGAAATCTTCAAAGGAGTAGACCCTTAAATCTCTAGTCTTGATCCTAGGCCAACCCATTAGGGTTAATTTCGAAGGACAATTACCACCACACTACATTGCTTGTATGTGTAACTCTTGTCAAGTAAAAAATACATATGATAAAATACTTGGAATAAAAATAATATAATACAAAATATTATAAAATAAGAATTATCTAAATATTTACTAATACAAATACTAATTATATTATGATACAATAATATTTAATTATATAACATTTAAGGGCAAATTACATCCACATTTTTTGAGGTTTCAGACTAATACAACCCATCCCTTGAGGTTTTAGAAATTAGATTCCCTTCTCTTGAAGTTTGAGGTGAGTTGCATTTTTTTTCAAATATTAAATCTTTTAACAGAATATATATGATGCCAGCAAAAAAAAAAAAAAAAAGTTCATTATCAAAATTGCTCCTAATGTGCATGAAATTACATAAATAGGATTTTTTTGCTTCTAAAATTAATTAGTGTGTCTTGATTTTATAAATCTTTATTTTTTTGCTTCTAAATTCCCCATGTGTGTTGATTTTTTAATAGTGTGTACTATCTAAAAACTTTGGTATAATTAATTTTCTTAAGTTAAACCATTGTCTTTTTAATATAAGTTAACTAATGTTGTTATTTTTTATATTACTTTTGTAGGACATTTTTTCTCATATTGATTAAAACTTTTTTTAATAAAAATTTATAGAATCTATATAGGGCTTTAATTATAGCATATAAAGTTTAAAAAAAAAATATGAGACTTATAATTTATTTATTGATTAAAATGGTGCTTTATACAGATATGATATTTAATTTGCTCTTAGAATTTTATACTGGTAATGCATCTTTTTTTTTTTATAAATTAGACGAAGGCTCAAAATCAACACACTAATTAATTTTAAAAGAAAAAAAAAGCCTATTTATGTCATTTCATGCACATTAGGGATAATTTAGGTAATGAACCTTTCTTTTTTTTGGTTGACATCACATATATTTTGTGAAAAGATTTAATATTTGGAGAAAAATGCAACTCACCTCAAACCTTAAAGGAAGAGGATGTAATTTCTTAAATCTTAGAGGGTGAGTTGTATTATTCTGAAACCTCAAGGGAAGTGAATGTAATTTGTCCAAAATTTAATTACAGTAAAGTATAAAATTAATATAATATAGACGCTCTTGACCCATGCATCAAGATGCTTGAAATGACAACTTGGAATTTAGAGTAGGAAACAATAATCACCACCCATGTTCCACCTCTATATTTGTTTTTATTTGCATAAATATTTATTATATAAGGTCATAACACATTGTGAATAAATAAAGACTATAATTTATAACAACGATTGAATCGATTGGAATATTGATTGAACTAATAAATCGTAAACCGAAAGTCTCTGTCAATTTAATGTTCGATTTGATTTTGATAACTATGCTGTCAACAGATTTGCAAAAAGATGGGTGCGTTGGAGACCACATTTAGGCTTAGATCTTCAACAAGAGCCATTGGGCTAGATGGTTTGGAAAGAGAGTTTCAATAATGCAATTTGGGCGAAAGATGCTCACTAATCCTTGATGACACCCAAAGGTATAGTCCAGGTTCTGCAAATCATAGCCCATTTCTTGTTTTGGTCTGAAAGATATATATGTGATCTGTTACAAATGGATCAAATTAATATGGTAATCTGTATATTAATGGGCCACACCAAGGCAGTATATGTGCTCTGATCTCACTACCATTCGACCTTTTCAGAACAATTTTTTTCCCTATTAAAATAAAATTAAAGTAGCTTTTCATTTTCTTGTATCATTATTTATACTATTATAGTTCTATTAGCTAACGCCAAGTGTTATCCCAAGAAGGCAACCCAAGAGGGGAGGTAAATTGAGTTTTATAAAATTTATATCAAATAATGCAACTAAAAAGAATTTAAGTATTTCAACAATGTTTAATCAAAATATAAATCAAGCAAGCAAATAATAGAATATGATGCAAGCAAGTATAATGAGAAAATAAACAAAATAGAGCAAGAATAGAAGAGCACCAGATTTATAGAGGTTCAGCCAACCTTGCCTACGTTCTTTCTTCTTCGATTCTCACGAAGGTATTCCACTATGTAACACCCTTAACACAGTTGCTAGTTTTGCTACAAGTGCCCAGCTCACTCTTACAAGAGCTCTTCCCCAAGCTCTCATAACCCAAGAGATTTTGTCCAAGTTTCACTCAAACTTACAAATAATTTTGTCCAAGCTTCACTCAAACTTACAAGTGTTTACAAACTCACCCAAGTGAAATGAATAAA
>CM065391.1:3365000-3415000 GCA_033060915.1 Euryodendron excelsum | reverse complement strand
AATATAAATTTGTACAAGTAACATATCATGATCTTTAACCTTTATAAATAGAGTTGTATCAACCTTTCCCTTTGTAAAATCATTTTCTATCAAAAATTTGCTTAACCTTTCATACTAGGCCCTTAGGGCTTGCTTTAAACCATATGAAGCTTTAGTAAGTTTGAAGACATGATTTGGAAATAAAAGGTTTTCAAAGCTAGGTAGTTGTTCAATATACACCTCTTCAGATATAAAATCATTCAAAAATGTACTTTTCACATCCATTTGATAAGGTTTGAAATTTTTGAAACATGAAAATGCAAGCAACATTCTAATAGCTTCTAATCTAGCTACAAGTGCAAAATTTTCATCAAAATAAATTCCTTCTTCTTGACTATAGCCTTGAGTTACAAGTATTGCCTTGTTTCTAACAACAGTTCCAGATTCATCCATATTGTTTTTAAACACCCATTTGGTTCCAATTATAGGATGATCTTCAAGCCGAGGGTTAAAGTTCCAAACCTCATTCCTTTCAAATTGGTTTAATTCTTCTTGCATGGCCATAATCCATGATTCGTCATTTTCAACATCTTGAAAACATTTTGGTTCTATTTGTGAAAGAAAAGCAAGATGATTATATACATTTCTAAGAGATGATCTTGTTCTTACCCCTTGTAATGGATCACCTAGTATTTGCTCTGTTGGATGGTTGTGAATAAATTTTCATTCCTTTGGTAGTCCTTCATTCACATCTTGTTGGCTTGAAGAAATGTCTTGGTTTCCTTTCTCTTGTGGTGGAGCTTTACTTTGAGTTAGATTGATATTCAACTTGTCCATGTTTTCCTCTACATCATCTACATCATCACTCACAACCTTTCTAGACAAAGAGTTTAGTTCATCAAAGAAAACATGAATTGATTCTTCAACAACTAAGATTTTCTTATTGTAAACTCTATAGACCTTGATATATGAGGAATATCCTAGAAAGACAGCTTCATTAGGTTTTGCATCAAATTTACCAAGGTTATCCTTATTGTTATTCAATACAAAACATTTGCATCCAAAAACTCTAAAATATGAAATATTTGTTTTCTTGTTTTTCCAAAGCTCATATGGGGTTTTATTTAAAAATTTTCTCACCAAAACTCTGTTTAACACATAGCAAGTTGTGTTAAAAGCTTCAATCTAAAAATATTTTGGTAAATTATTTTCACAAAGCATTGTTCTCCTCATCTATTCTAAAGTTTTATTTTTCCTTTCAACAACCCCATTTTGTTGAGAAGTTCTAGGTATTAAAAAATTATGTTTAAAATCATTTTCATCACAATATATTTCAAAAGGTTTGCAATCAAACTCACTACCATGGTCAGTCTTAATTGCTGTGATTGTAAATTCTTTTTCGTTTTGAACCTTTTTACAGCACTTGATGAAGAAAACAATTGTTTCATCTTTGAGAGCTAGAAAGAATGCCCAAGTAAATCTTGAGTAATCATCAACAATGACAAGAGCATATTGTTTACCAGCTAAACTTAAAATTCTAGTTGGTCCAAATAAATCTATATGCAATAGTTGTAGTGGTCTAGAAGTAGAGAGCATGTTTGTAGATTTAAAAGAAACTCTGGTTTGCTTTCCCATTTGACATGCATCACAAGCTTTGTCATTTTCAAATTTGAGTTTGGGAAGACCATTTACTAACTCATTTTTTAAAATTTTTGAAAGAATGCTCATACTAATATGACCAAACCTTCTATGCCACAACCAACTATTCTCACTGTTCACAGCAGTAAGACATTTGATTTTACAAGAAGATAATTCATTTAAATTGAAAGTGTAAATATTTCCTTGTCTATAACCAGTCAATATGATTTTGTTATCATTTATGTTTTCTACATCACATTTGGATGATTCAAAAACTACTTTGCAACCTTTATCACATAATTGACTAATGCTCAACAAGTTGTGCTTAAGACCTTTAACAAGTAAAACATTCTCAATAGAGGTTGAAGAATTTTTACCAATACTACTTATACCGATGATCTTACCTTTACTATTATCTCCAAAAATAATCAATCCTCCATCCTTTGGTGTGAGAGAAGTAAATTGAGTTTCATCTCTAGTCATATGTCTCAAACAGCCACTATCCACGTACCATTGATTCTTTTTGGAATTAACTTGAAGACATACCTACAAAACAAGTAATTCAACCTTTGACCTTTGGTACCCAAATCATCTTGGGTCTAGTGGGGTTAGTCTTCAATGTTTCTTTTGGAACCCAAACTTTCTTCGCATTATGAGATTTTTGTATAAGGAAACATTGATTTGCGAAATGACCTCTCTTATGACAATAAAAACATGTGATTGTAGCTTTTGAAAACTTTTTATGTTTAAAAGCATTGTAACCTATTATAGCCTTGTCAAGGGAGCAATTTCATTTACAAAGCATAGCATCAAGTTTATCTTTTCCATTGACACATTTAGAAAGAGATTTTTCTAAATCACTGACTTTTTCTTTCAAAATAGAGTTTTTCTCTTTCAAAATCTCATTTTCATTTTGTAACTCTTCACTTTCTCCTATGAGAGTGGATACCATCTTCTTGAGAAGATTGTTTTTGATGCCTAGCTTTTTAAATTCAACAATCAAATCATTGAAAGCATTTTGTAATTCATTAAATAAAAAATGAGAATTAGTTACCTTTGTTTCTTCTTCATGTGCCATAAGACATAGGTTTGCCACTTCATGAATTTCAGATTCATCTAAGCTTGAATCTTCACTTTTACTCCATGTTGCAGCTAGAGCTCTCTTCCATCTTCCTTTATTTTCTTTCTTTTTCAGCTGAGGACATTCATTTTTCATGTGTCTTGGCTTGTTGTATTCGTAGCATATAATGATTGAATCCTTGTTATTGGATTCAACCTTTGTTTCAAACTTCTTTCCTCCTTTCCACCTTCTTTTCATGAATCTCTTAAATTTCCTTGTGATGAGAGCATGATCTTGCTCATCATCTTCTTCACTTGCAGATTCATTTTCTGATGTGGTGGACTTGAATACAACTGACTTCTTTCTCTTGTCCTCTTCTTCTTGAGCATTCTGTTTTCGAGTCAGCTCATAGGTCATGAGAGAGCCAAAAAGTTCTTCAAGAGGTAGATTGTTGAGGTCTTTAGCTTCTTGTATGGCTGTCACCTTTGCTTCTCACGTCTTTAGCAGTGATCTTAGGATTTTTCTCACCTGCTCACTATTAGGATATATTCTTCCAAGTGACTTTAAGCCATTAACAATGTTAGTGAATCTAGTGAATATTTCAATTATGGACTCGTCAGATTTCATTCTAAATAATTCATAATTATGCACAAGAATGTTAATCTTGAACTCTTTAACATGATTGGTTCCTTCATGAGTCACTTCAAGTTTGTCCCAAATTTCTTTGGCAGATTCACAGGTGGAAATTCTATTGAACTCATTTGGGTCTAATGCACAATATAGAATGTTCATAGCTTTAGCATTAGATTGCATAAGCTTCAAGTCATTCTCATCCCATTCATTTTCAGGTTTAGGGATAACTTCCCATTCAATAAACTGGTTGGGAGTCTTAAGACCATTAACGATAATCCTCCATAACTTATAGTCAGCAGATTGAATATAAATTCTCATTCTATTCTTCCAATAGTTGTAGTTTATTCCATTAAACAAGAGAGGTCTATTGGTGGATTGACCCTCACCGAAAGAGCTTCCAAACATGGTTGCTATAGATCAACTCTAAGGATGTTAAACATATAAACTAGAGTTTAAGCTCTGATACCAATTGTTAGCCCAAGAAGGCAACCCAAGAGGAGAGGTGAATTGGGTTTTATAAAATTTTATATCAAATAATGCAACTAAAAAGAATTTAAGTATTTCAACAATGTTTAATCAAAGTATAAATCTAAATCAAGTAAGAAAATAATGAAATATGATGCAAGCAAGTATAGTGAGAAAATAAACAAAACAGAGCAAGAATAGAAGAGCACTAGATTTATAGAGGTTTGGCCAACCTTGCCTACTTCATCTCTTCTTCGATTCTCACGAAAGTATTCCACTATGTAACACCCCTTACACAATTGCTGGTTTTGCTATAAGTGCCTAGCTCACTCTTACAAGAGCTCTTCCCCAAACTCTCACAACCCAAAAGATTTTGTCTAGGCTTCTCTCAAACTTACAAGTGATTTTGTCCAAGCTTCACTCAAACTTACAAGTGTTTTTACCTAAGGACACTTAAACTCACAGGTTTACAAACCCACCTAAGTGAAATGAATAAAGGTTTTACAAATGATAACTCTCCTAGTGAGTAGATGAACAAGAATAACTCAATAGATAACCTTAATACTCAGCAAAAAATGTAGCAGTGAGGGCACAACAGATTTTCAGCTTTTTGCTCTTGATATAGCAGGTATAATCACTCTTCCTTATGTTTAGAAGCTGTAACAATCTTGTATTTATAGCCATGGATTGATTCTAGCAGTTGGTAGTGGATGAGAGACCATTTGATGTAAGAACGGCGGAGTAGAATGTTAAAAAATAGAGACGTTGCTGTAAATAAGTTGACTCTTTTGTTGTAGGGGTCGACTCTTTTTATTTTTCAGCAGATTTTTCAAGGTTCTATCTAAAAGGGTCGACTCCTGAGTGGTAGGGGTCAACTCATTTGGCCTAATTCTCAAATTTCAACTCTTTGTCTTAATGAGTCGACTCTTTTACTTGAGGGGTCAACTCTTTTTTGAGTTCAATCAGAATTTTCAGCCTCTGTTTGAATGAATCGACTCTTGAAACTTGAGGGATCGACTCTTTTCACCAGAAAATTTGTTTTTGCAGGTTTTCTTCATTCTTCTCCAAAGACTCCAATCTTTTCAAAAAATCATCCAGATAAGCCTTTTAAGGCTTGAAAGGACTTCTTCAAGGCTTGATAACTTCAAGAACATCTCCAATCCTTCAATATGAAATCAACTCCATTTTGATTACTTGTAGAGCTCTTCAATTACCATTACTTCATTCATTGATTCAAGTTTCTTTCAAATTCTTCAAGAGAGCTTCTAAGACTTAAGATCTTTGTGTTTCAACTGATTTTTGAGGATTCTTCAATAGATAGGGCTTCTTCTTTTTATTCAAGGGTTTAAGCATTTTCAATATCCTTCATTGAAATCCATCATCTTGAAATATCTTCATTCTCTATAAGATTAGCTTTGTTAAATATATTCTCTCATCATGCTTATCAACTTTCATTCTAATATTTGCATCACAAGTTTTCTATTGTGATAAGTTTCAAGTCATGATAGAAATCTAATAATTAATCTGCATACTTAAGTAGAATTATTAGATCACTAAACCAATTTTTGTTATCATCAAAATTAAGACATTGAGTCAACACCAAATAGTTAGAAAAATGCTTAATTGAGTTTATTTGAATTGAGTTGTATTAGCTATAGTTTTACAAGTAAATTGCTTCTCCAAACCCCCTTAACACCCCTCCCCCCCAACACCGCTTGCCACCCTTGTCCCCTTATCACAATTACCTTTATACCCCTTTTCCTCCCTTAAAATTACAATTAACCCAAACCCCTCCACCTGCATTTCTTTTTTTTTTTTTTTTTATTTAATTTTATTTAATTTTTATTTAGTTTTGTTTATTTTTTTAATCAGTTTTGTTTATTGTTTTTTTCATCAATTTTTTTTATTTTATTTAATTTTTAACACATGTAAGAATCTCCCCCTCCCTTTAAATTACCCTCCCAACCCGACACCCCACCTTTTTATATATTTTTGTGTATCTTTTTTTTTTTTTTTTTTCAGTTTTGTTTAATTTTTTTTAGTTTTTTTTAATCAGTTTTGTTTATTTTTTTTCCATTATTTTCTTTTTTTTTGTTTTATTTAATTTTTGACACATGCCAGAACCTCCTCCTCCCTTTAAATTACCCCTCCAACCCTTGACACATGTCAGAACCTCCCCCTTCCTTTAAATTACCCCTCTAACCTCCCTCTCCCTTTAAATTATCCCCCTCCAACCCTTGACACATGTCAACTCCCCCTCCTTTTTTAAATTACCCCCCCCCCCCCCCCAAATCCAACCCTTGACATATGTCAGAACTTCTCCCTCCTTTTAAATTATTCCTCCAACCTCCCACTCCTTTTAAATTACGCCCTCCAACCCTTGACACATGTCAGAACCTTCCCTCCCTTTTAATTACCTCCCTCCAACTCTTGACACATGTTAGAATCTCCCCCTCCCTTTAAATTACCCCCCTCTAACCCTTGACAACCCTTGACACATGTCAGAACCTCCCTTCCTTTAAATTACCCCCCTCCAACCCTTGACATATGTCAAAACACCTCTCCCTCTCTTTAAATTACCCCCCTCTAACCCTTGACACATGTCAGAACCTCCCCCTTTAAATCCTCCTCTCACACTTTATTTTAAATCAGTCTTTAGTCACATCTCCCTCCACTGCTATCTCCCTCTCATTCTCTCTTCCTATAACAGAGTTTTCTTCTTAGCCATTACTTTTCGTAATTCATAGAAAAACATTATGGATGATTATTTTGGTTCATTTTTTAGATAGTTGGTCAATTGAGAATGATGTTCCTAGTAGGGAGAGTATCTCTAACAACAGTTGCGATTATACATCAGAATTTACCACAGATCAGGTTAGTTATTATCGTTGTTTTATGCATATTCGTTATTTATTTTGTAAGTAGAGAAATTATGTTAAGACTGGATAATGTTACACTAATATATTTTCGTTTTATTTTTTTATATAGATATTTGAAAGTAGAGAAGATATGATAAATTGGGCAAAGATAGTTGGTCTGGAGCATGGTATTGTGGTGGTTATTAAAAATTCTGCTAATTTAAAATGCGGCAAATTGCCAAAGTGCCATCTTATATGTGAAAGAGGAAGAAAGTACAAACTACCACGATATCTGGTTGATGGGCAATCCTTAAAAAAAATACTGGGACTGAAAAATGTGAATACCCATTTGAGCTGCGAGGTATACCAATATCTCCAGATGGTGTGATGTGGGGTTTAAGAGTTGTCTGTGGTTTTTATAATCATCAATCAGCAGAATATATTGATGGCTATGAGTACCCATGTAAGTTAAAACCAATAGAGAAAGAATTTGTGCTCGATATAGCCAACAACACCGCATATTGTGAAATTCTTAGTATTTTGAAGGAAAGAGACCCGTCAAACACTACGGGGATCAAAAAAATGTTGGGAGTTGTTTACTCACTTGTCATTAAGGACTGCTCCAGTTTCAAACTAACAGCATCGAGAAATAGCTATTGCCCATGTTGGCAATTACTTCGTGCAAGTTTTCTTACACCCTCATTATCCTGTACCAACCATTCCAATGTGGTGGTGGCAACATTTATCGTACGAAGCTAAACGATGGGTCGCTCGTTATAGGACGCGTGTTCATTTGTGGTACGAAGTAATAGGTACAACACCAAGTGTGTCGGGAGCAGAATTTAGAGGCAATATTGATTAAAATTTGTATTTTATATATGTTCGTGTATCTATTTTTTGTGTATTATTACATGCACTCTTCATTTGAAAAAAAGTGTTTGTTCGCAAGCTATAAATGTGTTTACTTATTAATTGTTTGTATTTTTGTTAGTTTCATATATATACTTTTTATTTTGATCCATATTTTTATATTTTTTAAAATTTTTACAAATAATGACTTCCAAAATCTACAACTAAAAAATAAACAAAAGATTACAAACATATAATAAAAAAAACTTTTTATCCAAAAAAAAAAAAAAATTGATAAAAAAAAAATTAAAAAAAAAAAGAAACAAAACCAATGAAAAAAAAAGAAACAAAACTAAAAAAAAATATAAAATTGACAAAAAAAATCCGGGGACGGGTTGGGAGGAGGTGTGTCAAGAGGGGCATAATAGTAATTATAATAGGGATTTGGGGTTTTTTTGGTTTTTGGGGGGGGCGGGGGGGGGGGGAAAGCCAGTCGCTTTTACAAATAACAATACACAACCCATGAACCAAGGCAATGAAGCCAATTATTTATCTTGTACTTAATTTTGTCATTGATGCGCAAATGATTAAGTGAATTTTGATTAAATAATTTCCAGTTTTCTATTTCACCATGATGGTGACAGATAAAACATCAATATGTGCAGTATTTAGAAGGAAGAAACTTTGAAAAACATTATGCTACAGCTAGTAGATTTGAAATGTTCAATTGGCATGAACTTGGCATATAGCATGAATACAGAAACTTCCTACATCATTTAAACTTGTGTTAATCCATCCAGTGACCTTAATATAATCATTACTAATACTGCAATTATACATTATGATTAAAGCCTATTATATTACGCTGCGGCCAGTTCTTGATATTATTGAAATAGTCATATCCTTGAGCCTAAAAATTGATCCTATGACCTAATGTTTGTCCCCTTGGATGGATGAGTTTCAACTAATATACATTCTAAGTACATCTTAAAACATTTTAGCCCATCAAACATATATATATATATAAAGAAGTATGAAGAGCATCCTCACTAATTTTACTTGCCATTTTTTTTTTTTTAAAAGAATTGGACCGCATGAATACATTTAGTACCCTAGGGAAGAACATTATTCTTGAGCCGGGCAGAAAGAATTGTCCTGTACTTGACAAAATTGGAGATATGATCAACCATGTAATTTACAATACTAAGAAACTATTGAACCTATCTAAAAATCGTTTCCGATATATGTAAGTAATGAAGGGAAGTAGAGCCATTTCGTTTTCTATTTATTTATTTGACATAAGGAAAGAAAAAGAAAGGAAATAAAAGGATGTAGTCTTCTCCCAAATACACTTTAGTCGCTTCCCCTTCTATTGAAATCTTACATATGGAATAAAACGCTCAAGACAGCGTCCATCATGCTGACTTGAGACAGTCTTTGAATTTTTTTTTCAAAATGGATGTTTACCGGAAAAATATTCAAACACAGAGATTTCCAATATAGTATAGAAATTTTGAAAATTATCAATTTCTATATTATGTTGTGTTAAGTTTTAAGAGTAAATACACTTTATCTATTGAGAGTATGACTCCAAAACACATAACTTCCTCTTTTAAAAGTCACCTCACATGCTTTGGATCCGCGAAGTTCATTCATGGAGGAGGAGAAGATGAGAGGGAGTAGAACATGTTCAGCCATGGGTTTGGCCATGGCTATGGTGGGTCTTGCAGGTGCTGCCACTGTGAGTTATGGTGGATCAGTGGCTATCGCGATGGCTTACAGTGGAACCCTCATTTATATATATATATATATATAAAAACACACTTATGCATAGCTGGACCGCTAGTATACGCAGAGAAGAAAAAGGGGAGGGTATTTTTGTCTTTTTATAAGAACCATAACTCATTTACACTTTGGTCCAAACCATGCGGGTCACTTGCTCATTTTTAAAAGAAAGAAGGGTTATGTGTTTTGAACTAAACTTTAAGAAGGTGAAGTATATTTATTTTTAAATTTTATGTAGTCAAAATCATCCTTACAGTGGAGGTTTCCTTTATTTACTGTGATTCTACGCTATACTAGAGATTCTCACTTTTTGTATATTTGATTTTCACTTTAACTTAGATTGTTGATGCTCATGTTGCCTTCTCTGCCTCTCTGCTAAGTCTCTCTCTCTCTCTCTCTCTCTCTCTTTTCCTTTATCTTTTTTCTTCTAAAGTTCCCCTAAGAAGAAAGGCCTCTCTCTCTCTCTCTCTCTCTCTCTCTCTCTCTTGAAGTAAAAACCCTAATCTTAGTTTATATTAGCCGTAGCTTTTCAAATTTTGTTTTCATCTTCGCTGTGCGATTCAATTTCATCTGAAAAAAATATATATTGTCATTGTCTTCTTGAAAGCATCAATAATGACCGTTTTTAGTTTTTTAATGGGATTAGATTTTTTTCTTGCTAAGATATATACTGTGAGTGATGTTTTTTTCGCACACAACCATTCCTTAAAAGGCACAAAATGATGTTGTTAAAAGTGTTTCAAAGAAGGAAGTTTAAGGAATCTTGAGTCTGACAACAAATCAATGGGATAAATATACTAGTTGTCTTACAGGGGGAAATTCAACCGATCTTGCTGGACAAATTGCTTTCACTTGAAATGTTTTACATGGACTAAAAAATAAGCTAATTACCTTCCAGCCCAAGTTAAAAGGACGAAAATTTTTTAATGGAGTAGGAAGGTGATATAACTCTTTGTGAAAGCCATACTTTGATGACGAGTCGAACCTGTCCAACCCGAATTGAGTCTGCTCAGTGCAATTCTTGTTTTCATAAATTTTCCCATCGCTTTGCAGGATTTATGGCCTCAATTAAGAATGATTATTTTCTTCTCTGTTTCTTTTCTCCCACTTAAGAATGGTTATTTTATTCATTGTTTCTTTTCTTGTTTTGACGAGTATTGTGTATGACAACTGGTGTATGGTTAATTACTTGAGAAATTGAATTGAATTATTCATTTAGTTGTTATAAGAACCAAAAAAGGTAACCAAAAAAAGAAAAAATGGTATATTACAACATGCTTTACCTGGTAATCTAAGTTATAGTTGAAGTATGGATTTTTATCATTTCATTATTTTTTTTCTTTTTCTGGTTTATTATTATCTTTGGTATTATTTTTTCTTAGAACATTAGTGGTGAAAAACTTCCGTTACTTTGTCACGTTGGTGGCAAATTGAAGGCGAAACAACGTGGTCCTGTTTATGAAGGTGGAGAAGTTGAAGCCATCGTGATTTTGAAACACATGACCTATGCTAATTTTCTTCAGCAAATGCGTGAGATTGTTGGATCATGTCACGCCCCAAAATTTGGAGTGATTTATAAGAAAAATAACTACACTCGAAAAAATAAACCAAATTTCCAACAACCTTTAAAATAATAAAGTCAATTTAATAAACAATCAATGGGTACAATAGAACGTCTACATGACTCTTAAAAATCATAAAACATCTTAATTCTAAAACCTAATGAACATCTCTAGTACATTATACAAAACATGTTTCTGATAATGCTAGTGAAATAACAATAGTAAAAATCTAGTTAATACCAGTAAGTTCAAATCATCTGTCTTCATGTTCAAATATGAAACTGCAAAATTTAGTAGGATGTAAGTTTACACCTAGTAATCCAGAATATCCAACATATAACATATAACATACAAGGTATTTGAACAATTATACACCAGTAATGCAACATAAATGCGGTACATATAATAATCTCTCTTTTAATTTAATACAATATTATTATTCTTAATTCTTTATTTGAGTTCCTAGCCATTTCTTTTGTTCTCTCATTATTTAACATATTTTTTCCAACTTTCACATTTTTTTTTACTCATTGTCATATAATAGTTTGAGAGAAATAATAGTTTTTCGGAGGTTCTATCCACAGTGCTATTTACCGACACGTTCTCAGAACAAAATTCATGATCTGCTGAATCGACATGCCTCTACGGATACGTAAACTTTTGGCCAAGATAACTTTAAAATTTTCGTCTGAGTGAGGAACAATCTCCATTTGCTTACATCTCCGTGCTTGTATTATAATTTTCAATACTCCTCAAATTACCTTCATTTAAAATTCCATCGGTTCCATAACACTATTTATGATCATTCTCTTTCAACATCATAAATGTATACTCCCACCATCTGATAATGGGTCATCTGACTCAAAGCGCTGCATGGTTCAATGACCATTATATTCAAAACAATCATAATCTAACAACCTAATACATCATAAGATAAAAGTATTATTCGAATCATATATCTTACAAACAAGAGTAATTTTGCATGAAATTTTAATCACAAGTACAAATGACACTAATCATGTCATGCACTTCATGTAGAATGCCGCCATCTAATTCATCTTTACAACCGGCAAAATAATAGGTATCAATTTGTCGCAATATAAATTTTCTGTACACCACATTTAAAAGGTCAAATAGTATCATTTTATGCAAATAAAATTTAGATCATTCTATTAGATCCAATCCATCGGAGCATTTAGTTTTATCATCGAGATCAACATATTAAAATTTCGTAACAATTTGATCACATTTGACAATGGAACCATCACAACTATTACTTTAATTATTCATTCGCTATCATTGTAGATCACAATTCTATAATTATAATTTGATTAAACTAACATAAAAAATGGATTCAGAACATCTAAAAACTAGGATATGGTGTTTTGACAAGTTAAAAAACAGCATGAAAAAGGTCCCAATTAAGCGAGGGTGCACCGTAGCACCTGTGAACTTGACCACACGTAATAAATCTTATATCATCTTCCGCCCCAAAAGACCCAGTTCGTTTCTGTCAGTAAAAATCAAATTCTCTTGCTCTGAATCACCGGTTAGACCCTCTCATTCATTTATTCTTTTACTAGCGGTTGATCCGTGCAATGTACGAGATTAAATAACATTGTCGATAAAAGTAAATTTTACGATATTTATGGTTCAATAGTTGCACGTGTCTAAGTGTTATATATAAATTTTAATTAAAGTTGTAAGTATTCTTATATTTTATTTTTCTTAAAATAATAGATATACTATAATAACTCAATTTAAGATGTAGTTTTAATGTATTAAACTTCTTTCAATGTTAGGCAAATATACTTACACACACACACACATATATATATATATATATTATATTACATATTGTACTCAAATTGACCTACTTGATATACAAATTAAATTTGATAATAATTATAGTTCACATTTTAGATGAATTTGAGATAGACTTAAACTCTAGAAAACTGACATTATCTTATGTTTATATATGGTACAAAAATAATAGTGTGAGTTGGATAACTGAGTAAATTCAATAGTTATTTAATATTTTATATATCTATCTATCTATCTTACAATAGTAATAGAATGGGTTAAATAAACAAACAAATTTAATAGTTATTTAACCAATTGTTCATGTGACGTGGCATTTTAATTAATTATACAATCCTATTGTATCTCTAAAATGTAAATGGATATTGATAAATAAATGTTATTTTTTTAATTATAATCAAGTCTGGCAATCTGATATTATATATATATATATATATATATTTTATGTATATTACAAAACTAATTTTATCTTATATATATATAATTAATACATCGTATCATATCTCTAAAATATAAATATATATATATATATATATATATGATATTTTATTTAATTATAAAGAGTCCTGACAATCTGATATTATATGTATGTATCTTATCTATATTATAAAACTAATCTAATCTTATATATATATATATATATATCTTATATGGAATAAGTTCAATAGTTTTCTAATCAATTGCTCCTATGATGTGGTATTTTAAAAGTATTTAAACATTTAGAACATCACATAAGAGAGATAGAATATAAAGATAAACACAACTTTTATATATATATATATATATATATATGATTTCCTCTTTCTTATATTTTTCCTCTTTCGCTTCACTTTCTCTCCATGTCCCTTACTTTCCTTTCTTTCATACACAGAGCCATCTCAACGCACATGTATATACTTTTATTATTCATATCTACATATAGTTCTCTGCTCAACTGGTGCGGTCCATTTTCCCAAAAAATTAGGGCGTTTCCCACTCTAAAAGTAAACATGCAGGCCAATACGATCTCTCTCTACCAAATGCAAGACCCACTGGCCTCTCTCCAAATTAAACCAATCAACCCAAAGTGTTCTCCAACAATGAAGACCCAAAATAACCGTACTTCATTTCTTATTTTCTCTCTTTAAAAAATCAAGACCCAGATTCGTAACCACAAAATCACTCTTTTCACAGTACACACATCAATAGAGAACCTGAATTAGATCACAATTCTTATCCCACAAACATACAACATACACATGAATTATAAACACAACCCGCGATAATATCAGTGGGGATCACAACTAATACCGGACACTGTAGCGTGAACTCAAAGCATGGGCGTAAAGTGTGTGAGAGACGACTACCCTACCCCTGACGCAGTTTTGACACACGTCGCAATGGAGTGGGGGAATAACCCTCTTAAGTGCTCTGCCACAGATTTGACCCTTCAATGGAAGACCGCTACGTGGAAAGGTCGTCGACCACTCTCATGCATGCATATAAAGGGAAACAAAGGCCTTCTTCACCAGGTACACATCAAAGAGAAAACCCTAGCAAACTACACCCTTGAGAAACATTATTCTCCTGAATTTAACTTGAATATCGAAAGGCCTTTGGCAGATACCGCACCGGTGTGCTTAGAACAGGAGATCACGCGCTAACAGGAGATAGCTCATCCAAGACTTGAGGACAAGACACCACAAGATTGTTGCATCATTAACTGGCGCCGTTTGTGGGAACAACTATTCTCATGATTTTTCATGATCTTGTCTAAGTCTGGGATTAGCACTCACCTCGAAGGAAGCTTAATAACAGATTCAAATACAGAAAAGATAACAGCCCTCAAGAAGACTGTGGCTGATATGATGGCCAGCATACGACAGTTGGTCCGCCAAATGCAAAGTTGCTCCAACGAGTTCCAGCTCTAGCTGGAGGGGTTCCACCTTCACCTGTCTTATAGGCGGTGGAATGGGAGGATCAGGAGGTTGATGGAGAGCCTACCATTCCCCCTAACGATAATGGGAATGGGAACATGAACGGGAACAGAGGACTGGTTAAAGACCCACTCCTACGTTGTGAGCCCCAAATCGAAGAAGCACAAACCAGCCATGCAGTCCAATTGAGAACGGAGATGGTAGCCGACAAGCAGGAAATCACCCATGCTTGGGATGAACAACCGAGGGCCATGCAAGCCTAGATGGCAAAAGTCTTGGTGGCTATGGAGGCCAAGGCTCCAAACACGGTGGAGGCGCTCATCGGTAGAATAGCTTCACCATTCACCCAAGCAATGATGGACTATTCCCTTCCTTTGAAATTCAAAATGCCGACGGTGGACGCGTTCAACAGTTCCAAAGACCTAGCGAATCACTTAGAAACATTCAGGACACTAGTGCACCTACAAGCGGTGCCGGACGAGATCATGTGTAGAGCTTTCCCCATCATGTTGAAAGGCTCTGCATGAAGCTGGTTCAACAAAATCAAGCCAGCGATGGTCTCCACCTTCACCGAACTTAGCAAGCTTTTCGTGAGTCATCATATCGGGGCGTAGAGGCAGCGAAGGCCAGCTGCGCACAGGTTGACCGTGCAGTAGAAAAAAGAGGAGATCTTGTGTGCGTACGTAGGGAGATTCAATTGGGAGACCCTAGTGATGGACGACGTGGACGATAAGGTGGCCATCACGACGTTCATGAGCGGTATAAGAACTGGAAAGCTCCTTTTCTCCTTGTCAAAGGCACCTCAAGACATGGTCGAACTAATGTTTCGGGCGCAGAAAGACATGAATGCAGAGGATACGTAGGCAGGAGAATGATGGAGGGAGTAGTTCGTGCTCTGATAAAAAGAGATCAAGTGGCACCTCAAACGAGAAGAATGAGGTAAAGACGAAAAGGAGCAGCAACTGGTTGCGCGACAGAACAGAGGAGGCGAATCTTCTTTGGTGCAGAAGAAGCACATTAGGAAGATCCGAATCAGGGCGAAGGTAATGTTGGTCGGGGCGCCTAATAAGAAGCCGAAGACGGATGGCCCCATGATCACATTTATAAAAGAAGAAGCCGCTGAGCTCCACCAACCCCATGACGAACCCCTGGTCATCTCGTTGATTGTCCCGAACTTTAAAACCTGGAGAGTTTTGATTGACAGCGGGAGCTTAGCCGACATCTTGTTCTGGAGAGCCTTCGAGAATATGCAGATTGGCAAAGAGAAATTATAGCTCGTCAACTCCCCCCTGGTCGGCTTCACCAGGGACCAGGTCACCCCCCTCGGGTCTATCGTCTTGCCGGTGACTTTGGGGGAGGACCCCACCAGGCAGCGAAACTGATCCACTTCCTAGTGGTGGATTGTCCATCAGCGTACAACTCAATAATTGGATGAATAGCGCTGAACCAGTTCAAAGCTGTAACGTCCATGTACCACCTACGAATCAAGTTCCTGACTGAGAGCGGGGTCGGATGCACTCGGGGCGACTAGAAGGAGGCTCAGGAATACTACATGGCATCCCTGAAAGAGGACACCAGCAAAGAAACCTTAGTCATCAAAGAGCTTGAGCCTAGGGACGAAGAGGAAGTCAGAAGGGGTGAGCCAGCAGAGGAGCTTCCCGTCGGGGCTCAAGGGTAGAACAAGACAGTAATGATCGGGGCTGCCACACTAGAGGAGCTGAAGCAGAAGTTATGGAGATTCTTGAAGAAAAATATTGACATATTTGACTGATCTCATGAGAATATGCTTAGTATTGATACAAGAGTAGCAGCTCACTACTTGGACATCGACCCCGAAGCCAGGCTGGTCAAACAAAAGTAGAGAAACTTCGCGCCAGAAAGAAACGATGTAGTGGCTAAAGAAGCCGAGACGTTGGTTCAAGCGAAGTTCATTAAGGAAATGCAATCCCCACTTGGCTCTCCAATATTGTCATGGTGAAGAAGTCTAATGGAAAGTGGAGAATATGCGTCGACTTCACCGACCTAAACAAAACATGCCCGAAGGACAGTTTCCCTCTGCCCATAATTAACTTTCTTGTCGACTCTACGGCTGGGTATGAAATGCTAAACTTCATAGATGCTTTTTTAGGATACAACTAGATTCGGATGGCTGAGTGTGACCAGGAGCATACAACCTTCATCACTGACCGGGGGCTCTATTGCTACAACGTAATGCCGTTCGGACTAAAGAATGCGGGGGTAACATACCAGCAGCTTGTCAACCTAATGTTCCCATCATAGATCGGGCAGAACATGGAAGTTTACGTGGATGACATGTTGGTAAAAAGTAAGAAGGCCATCAGCCACTTGCAGGACCTTGAAGAAACGTTGCGTAAATACCGGATGAAGCTTAATCCAGCTAAGTGTGCCTTCGGCGTAGCTTCGGGAAAGTTCCTGGGTTTTATGGTCTCACACTAGGGGATTGAGGCGAATCCAAAAAAGATCTAGGCCATCATTGACATGCAAGCGTCTTGGACGATAAAGGATGTTCAGAGGCTGGTAGGGCGTGTGGCAGCTCTAAACAGGCTTATCTCTAGATCCATTGACAAATGCTTGCCTTTCTTCAAGATCCTACACAAGGCATTTGAGTGGATAGAAAAATGTGAAGTGGCTTTTAGCCAACTCAAACAATACCTGAGCTTGATCCCGTTGCTTAACCGAACTATTCTCGAGGAAGAACTGTATTTGTATTTTGTAATTTCGGCGACAGTAGTGAGCTTGGCTTTGGTTAGAGACGAAAGAGGAATCTAGAAGTTAGTATACTACACTAATCGGGGACTACGTGGGGTAGAAGAACGCTACCCGAGAATGGAGCTCATGGCCTTAGCACTGGTGACAGTGGCTCGACACCTGATACTTTACTTCCAAGCCCACATGATAGTGGTCCTCACAGACCAACCTTCGACGAGCATTCTACATAAGCTGGAGACGTTGGGACGCTTGGTAAAGTGGTCAGTTGAGCTTAGCCAATTCAACACCCACTACTGACCCCGACTGGCAATCAAGGGGCTGACTGCTACGGATTTAAAAGAGAGCCTATCATTCCCCCCAATGACAACGGGAACGGGAATGGGAACAGAAGACGAGTTGAGGACCCGTTCCTACGCTATGAGCCCCACATCAAAGAAGCACAAACCAGCGATGCAGTCCAATCGAGAACAGAGATGGTAGGTGACAAGCCGACAAGCACCCATGCTTGGGATGGACAACCGAAAGTGGAGAATGTGCATCGACTTCACTGACTTGAACAAAGCATGCCAGAAGGACAGTTTCCCTTTGCCCACAATTGACCTCCTTGTTGACTCTACGGCTGGGTATGAAATGCTAACCTTCATGGATGCTATTTCAAGATACAAGCAAATCCGGATGACCGAGCGCCACCAGGAGCATATGGCCTTCATCATTGACCGGGGGGCTCTATTGCTACAACGTAATATTATTCGGACTAAAGAATGTGGGGGCAACATACCAACGGCTTGTCAACATTATGTTCAAATCACAGATTGGGCGGAACGTTCCAAATGTATGTGGATGACATGTTTGTAAAAACTAAGAAGGCCATCAGCCACTTGCAGGACCTTGAAGAGACGTTTCAAATGTTGTGCAAATACCAGATGAAGCTCAATCTAGCTAAGTGTGCCTTCAACATAGCCACGGAGAAGTTCTTGGGTTTTATGATCTCGCACCGGGGGATTGAGGCAAACCCAGAAAAGATCTAGGCCATTATTGACATGCAAGCGTCCCGGACGACAAAGGATGTTTAGAGGCTAGCAGGGCGTGTGGCAGCTTTGAACAGGTTTATCTTCAGATCCATTGACAAATGCTTTCCCTTCTTCAAGATCCTGCTGAAGGCATTTGAGTGGATCGAAGAATGTGAAGCGGCTTTTAACCAATTCAAACAATACTTAGGCTCAGTCTCGCTGCTCAGCTAAACTATTCTCGGGGAAGAACTGTATTTGTATTTGGTAGTTTCGACAATAGTAGTGAGCTCAGCTTTGGTCAGAGAAGAATGAGGAATCTAAAAGCCAGTGTACTATACTAGTCGGGCATTACGTGGGGCAGAGGAACGCTATTCGAGAATGGAGCTCATGGCCGTAGCACTGGTGACAGCGGCTCGGCGCTTGAGGTCTTACTTCCAAGCCCACACGATAGTGGTCCTCACAGACCAACCTTTAAAGAGTATTCTACATAAGTCGAAGACGTCGGGGCGCTTGGTAAAGTGGTCTGCCGAGCTCAGCTTGTTCGACATCCACTACTGACCCCGGCTAGCAATCAAAGGGTAGGCTACTGCGGATTTTATCGCAGAATTCACTAACCTTCCACTGCCACCCCTGAAGACGACCCAATTGACAGCCATTGGGTCTTAAACGTTGATGGCTACTCTACTGACGATTCAAGTGGTGCTGGCGTGGTCCTTGTCACTCTTGATGGTCACAAGATCAAATATGCTCTATACTTCAAATTTTTCACCACAAATAACATTGCCGAATACGAGGCCCTCATTGCCAGACTCAGAATGACTCAGTGAATGCGGGCCGAGTAGATAGCTGTGCAGAGCGACTCTCAATTGGTGGTGGAGCAAGTCTAGGGAGAGTATGAAGCTAGAGAGGATAACATAAAGCAATACTGCCAAATGGCTAAAAGTTTAGCCAGGAGGTTTGCAAAAATTTTACTAGAACGTGTCCCGAGGCTCCAGAACGAAGAGGCAGGTTGGCTGGTTAGAATCGCCTCATCCAATGAGCAAAAGCTGAACGTCCCAATGGAGGTCCTTGATTCACCAAGCATCCAAAGTCTGCAGGTCAACCAGACTGAACCCGAAACTTCATGGATGAGCCAGATTAGGAATTTCTTGCAAAGCGGAGCCCTACCGGAGGATAAGAATGAAGCAAGGTGGGTACATTACCGTTTGAGTAGGTACCTCATACAGAATGGGGTCCTCTACAAGAGGGGGCAGACGCTACCGTTGCTTCGTTGTGCCATGGAGGAAAAGGTAGAGTATGTGATGAGAGAAGTTCATGAAGGGGTTTGTGGAAACCACTTGGGCGGTCGATCCCTCACCAAGAAGATCCTGTGAATAGCCTATTACTGGCCCACCATGGAAAAAGACATCCAAGAATTCATCAAAAAGTGCGACAAGTGTCAGCGATTTTGCCAACATCTCGAGGCTGCCCTCTCAAGAGCTTACCTCAATCTAGAGCCCGTGGCCCTTCGCCCAATGGGGAATTGATATTGTAGGACCGTTGCCGTTGGGCAAGGAATAGAGGAAGTTTGCAGTGGTGGCTATCAATTATTTCACCAAGTGGGCAGAGGCTGAGGCACTACCGACTATCACCGAAGAGAAAATAAAGAAATTCTTGTGGCAGAATATTGTTTGCAGGTTCAAAATGCCCAGGATCGTAATCACGGACAATGGAAAGTAGTTTGAAGGGAGACAATTCAACCAGTTATGCAAGGACCTAGGAATCAACCATCACGCTTCCTCCCCTGAACATCCTTAAGTCAACGGTCAGGTAGAAGTCATGAACATGTCCCTCCTAAAGATCCTCAAGACCAAGCTGGAGAAAGCCAAGGGCTTGTGGGCGAAAGAACTCCTTAACATCCTCTGGGCTTACAGAACAATGGAGAGGGTGTCTATAGGCAGACGTCGTTCTTCCTGACCTTCAGCATTGAAGCAGTCATCCTAGTAGAGATAGGCCTCCCTAGCTTGAGGATGGTGTAGTACGACCCCAAGACCAACAACGAGGCTCTAAATGTAGAGCTAAATCTGTCAGAAGAATGGAGGCTACATGCAGCTATAAGAGTAGCGTCCTATCAACAGAGGATGCACCCGTACCATAACTCTAGAGTTCGACTAAAAGACTTCTCGGCGGGAGGATCTGGTTTTCAAAAGGGTCAACCAGTTTACAAATGATCCAAGGGATGGCAAGCTCGGACCTAATTGGGAAGGGCCCTATGAGATGATCAGTAGCACCAGGAAAGGGACCTACAGATTGAAGAACTTAGGGGCAAGGAGCTACCACACCCGTGACACGCAGAGCACTTGAGGAAGTACTACTTGTGATAGGTTCCTGATTGTAACTCGACGAATTATCAATAAATTGACTGTTCAATAAACTGTCTACTCCAAGTAAATCGACAAGTCCAAGTCTGCTCAGTTTACGTGACCGAGCAGAGCCAAACGGCCTTAATGGCAATGTCATAGAAAATTTGATCGGTCCACGTGACGAAGTAGAGCCAGACGACCTTAGTGGCAATGGCATAAAAAATCTGTTAGGTCTACGTGATTGACGGCCTTAATGGCAATGGTATAGAAAATTTACTTAGTCCACGTGACCGAGCAGAGCCAGATAGCTTTAGTGGCAATGACATAGTAAATATGCTCAGTTCACGTGACTGAGCAGAGCTAGAATTTCTTGAGGCACTTAGAATACACGTTTAGTTCAAGTGAACCGGGTAGATCCAAACGTAATCAGCACGAAAATTCTACTAGAGCATTCAACCATGCAGAAGCGAGAGAACATAGAAGCATGAATTCAAATTATTCTACAATCATTCTACAAACTATTTAAAGCATTCAACACCACTGGGTCGAAAAAGAGATTTCTCATTAATAATAAGAGGAATACAAGACAATACGCTCCTTTCCAAAAAAAAAAACAAAAACAAACAACAAACAGTATACACCAAGTGCCTTAAGTCTTGGGTTCTGCCTCGACTACCTTCTCTCCGGCTCCCCCAGTGGCTTTCCCAGCCTAAGAAACTTCTTAGGCAGGACCGCTAGCCTTGGAAACTTGTTGGGTAGACTTCTGAGGCCCAACGGTCCCCTCCCTCTCGGCAACCTTCTCGGCGGCCCGTTTCGATGCCTTCTTAAGCACCTCCTCCAGACTCTGGGGAACTCCCTCAAAGGATTAAACCCATCGAAGTATAGCTCCGGGTAGGTCTGAGACACCCTCTTCCTGGGGAGCTCGAAGCCCTGGGTGAATGTGGGCTCTAGTAAGGCTTGGAAGTCATCCCCCTCCTAGAACTCCTACACTACCTCGGCTCGAGCTCTGAGTAGCTCCTCTTAAAAGGTGGCAGAATTCCTTTCCAGCTCTTGCCTTTGAGTCTGCTCAGCAGTGAAGTTCAGCAGGAGCTTGTTAGCTTGGGCACTTAGCCTCTCGCTCTCCTCACGGGCAAACTTGAGGTCTGCGATGGCCGCATCTCGTTCAGCCCGAGCAGTAGCGACGTCCTCTTTCAAGGACACCACTAGTCTGCTTCTTATCATGCAGAGCCTTCTTTGAAGTGCCAAGACGATTGCCTAGGGTTATGATCCTAGTCAGAGATTGGATAAAAGTTCAGAGTCAGAAGCAGAACAGAATCAAATGGAAGCAGACTGACTTCTCTACTAGGGTTATGATTGAATTTCTTTTCTAAAAGATGTGGTTTGATTTTGTTTCCAAAAACGGAGGATAGGATCTAGTTTCCTAAATGGGGAGATTGGATTTGGTTTTCTAAAGGGAAGATAGGATTTGACATGGATTTGGAAGGTGAAGTTTTGGAAACCCTAGATTTGGAAGACTATAGTTTTGATGTAGAAAAGAGATTTTTGGAAACTTATAATTTTTGATGTAAAAGGGGAGATTCTGGAAACCTAAGTTTTAAGACAAAATTGAAAATCATGTTTTCATAAAAGAAGTTAGGGTTTCCTAATCGTTGGCTCTAGGGTTCTACTTAGACTCTAAGGAAAGAGTTTTTGGAAAGTGAATTTTTAGAAAGGAAATCTTAGGAAGGCAATCCTAGATAGGAGTTTTTAGAAAGTGAATTTTGAATAGAGAGTTTTTGGAAAGAGTTTTTAGGAAGTAAAACTTTGAGAGAGTTTTTGGAAGGAAATCTTAAAAAGGTGTTTGGAAAGCGAATTTTGAAAAGAGTTTTTTTGGAAAGGAGTTCAAAAAGGAGTTTTGAAAAATAGATTTTTGGAGGGAGATTTTAGAAAGCAATTTTGGAAAGAAATTTTGAAAAGGACATTGGAGAGAGATTTTAGAAAGTACGTTGGAAAAGAGATTTTTTTAGAAAGACAGATTTGAAAATGGAGTTTATAGAAAGTTTATAAAAATATCTTACTTTCCTAAGGTGATTCTAACCATAAGAAGGCTAGAACCACTTTAAGATAGTGGTTTTGAAAACAACGAGGATTTGAAAATATGGACCGTATTGGTCACTTTAAATGTAACACTTTCTTAAAGTAACCCTAGCCATGGAAAGACTAGAATCACCCTAGGATTGTGATTTTGAAAACAAGTTTTGAAAAAGAAGATTTTGATGCAAGTTTGAAAACAATGCTAATGCAAGTTTTGAAAACGAGTTTGAAAACGAATTTTGAAAGAATGCAAGATCATGATATGCACAATGCAAGTTGGGGTCGTGAACATACAAGGTTAAAGGCTTCACCACATAATCAAGGGAGCCGAACCCACGTAGTCTCTGGTTAGACTAAAAGAAAGCCCCCTTCGGCCAACACTTCAAAAATAAGTAGGAAAGGGAAAGTTTGGTAAAGAGGGTGTACCCTTCTTACTTAGATAGCCCCATCACCTAGGGACCCGAGTAGAAAAGTCAGTCTCCAAGGGGCATAACTCACGGCCTTCTCCGCTAACGAAGAAGAACAGATCTTTCCAGTTTTTATGCGATGACGGATGCTTGCCGATCAGATCAAACCCTGGTAACCTAGTACCAATAGCCATTTCCTTTCTCGGCCGGCCTATAACAATACAAAAACTCCTCAGGCTTAACGTCCTTTCCGTGGACGATCTGCCAGAGGATCACGCAACCCACCATTATCCTCCACACGTTCGGCTAAAGCTGCCTAGGAGAAAGGTGTAGCCTCTACAAAATCTCCTTGACAGGCCAATGAAATGACACGTGAAGTCTGCCGGCTAGTGAGCCCTTGAACACAGTGATCTCGCCCTCCCTGGCTGAGCACGCCTAGTTCCTAGGATTGGGGACCCAGCACTTTACCCTTCTCGGGATCTGATATGCCCTCCGTAGGGCAATAATTTTCTCCCTATCCAGAATGGAGGCAATCCCCACAGTCTTGTACTCAAGACCCTCCTCCTCTCCCTCTTTCTGCTCAGCCTCCCTAAGTCGAGCAACCTCCTCAACAGGCCGGTCCCTTTCTCCCCCCGACACCAGAGTGAGCAGCCCCAACCTCCTATAGCTCCAAAACCTCCAAAAATGCCCTAGAGTTCCCAACAGAGGCTTCCTCCCGGGTCTCACGCCTCATAACCCTAAATTCGTTTGAATCAATCTCCTTAGAGTCCGAACTAACATGCTCTGGGTTTGCTATTATACCCAAGGGCCTGTTGTCCCTAATCCTATCAAACACTGGTTTGAATAACGCACACACGCCCCTAAGAGTGGACTCTAAGAACTTTAGCCTATCGACAAACCTTAGAGGTTGGAAATCTAGCCGCTTCCTTCGAATACCCAAACACAACGCATTGCCAACCAGTACATACAACTGAGAAGTAGGCCTTACTGCAACACAAGATACTGGCGGCGAGTTCGAAGGACAACCGACGACGCATCGTAAAGGACTAGTATCCTATCAATCGGCTTGAGACGACGGAGATGGAGGACGGAGATGAACATTCGTTTCTCTTTTTCTCTCTGTGTTGTGCAGGAAATTTGACTAAGGCAAGTGAGGAGGCAAAAAGGGAAACCGCCTTACAAAACTCCCCTTAAGTCTTTAAAATTAATAGCCCAAATGGCTTGCGGTGATTGAACATCAACGACTGAGATTTGACACATCCTTTCGACTTTCAATTGCCAACCCCTAGTTGCCACATGGCGATACGTGAAGCGATATGACAGTTGTAGCCATCATTGTGCTGGCCTCACCATAAACATGCTCCGAATTTCATGGGTGGGTTAACCCATGGAATTCCCTTGGCCTCGAACAGATAGCTAGATGAATTGGGGGCATCTAGTGGTGACGTTTTCCTAATTAGAGCAGAGACCCTCCTGAATGTCTGATCGGTCCCCGACCAGAGCCTCACCTTGGCTCCCCTCGACTCCCGAACGGACCAGCACTTCGGGTGTGCCTTTCTCTCTGCCTGTCCTTCCCATCACATCGGTGGGGGCCACAACTGACATCGAACACTATAGTTTGCACTCAAAATATAGGCGTAGAGTGTGTGAGGGACAACCACCCTACCCTTAACGCAGTTTTGACACACTTTGTGATGGAGTAGAGGAACAACCCTTTCAAGTGCCCTGCCATAGATTTGACCCTCCAATGGAAGACCGCCACATGAAAAGGTTGTTAACCACTCCCATGCATGCATACAAAGGGGAATAAAGGCCTTCTTCACCAGGTACACATCAAAGAGAAGACTCTAGCAAACTATAACCTTTAGAAACATTATTCTTTTGAGTCTAACTTAAACATCAGAGGGTCTTTGGTAGACATCGCACCAGTGTGTTTCAAATAGGAGATCACGCGCTAACAGGAGAGAGCTCATTAAAGGCCTGGGGGAAAGATACCATGAGATTGCTGCATCATCAAAATATGTATTGAATTTGATTGTAATTGTGGTTTTATCTTCATCCCAAATTGGATAATTCTATTACATTTGAGAATTTCAGCGTAAATCATTGTTTGGGTTTCAACAAATTTGGTATCAGAGCCAAGTTATACCATGGGGACCAACAAGGTATGACCTGACAAGTTGGAGTTTGAATTACGGGAGGTGCAAGATGGCTTCCAACTATTCATGGCTGAATCTGGGGAAACACGAGCTCATATATGAGGAATTGAGGACAAGTTGAAGGAGGTCCTCGACTCATTATCTGGGTTTCGTATGACCTGGAAAAATCATCTCAATATCATGGCAAGAAGAGCTCTTCGTCTCGAGGAGGGTTTAACAAAGATGGAGGGTTCCACCATTCAACCTGCATAAGATTCACTAAGATGGATTTGTTAGGTATTTATATTAAAATACATGCTTTTTGTAATGACTTTAGTATTTATTAATAAACTAGTTATTCCATTTTAATGAGAATCTGTATGAGTAATATTTGAGTTGCGTTATTTATTTAATGATTATGCACGTGTGTCTTTTATTCTATATAGTAGATGATTTGGTGTGTAGAGTATGACTTACATATGGAAGATCAGATCATCGGTTCTTATGGAATATAAGTTTATAGTTCATAGTATTTGGTGGAACTGGACACACCATTAGTAGGACTGTAGTACAAGATTTTATTAAGTTTGTATTGACTATGGGGAACGGTATAATTCCAACTCTTTTTTTTTTTTTTTTTGTGCAAAGCAAAAGAGGATATGTTGGATAAGAAGAGATACAGATTGGATCTCTACAAGCTAACAAGGCTTTACAGAGAGGGCAAAAAGGAAAGGGCAAAGGGGGGGGGGGGGGTTGAATCAAATATCAACCAGTACAATCAACTTAGAGGGTGGGAATACATTAAGGAGGGAAGGGTTAAGGGATTTTACACTTTCAATGGAGTGGAAAAAATTGAAACTGTTGCAGCTACCCATCCTTATTTTAACCTGAATTCATAGCAGCATATGTTGCTTTGTCAATTCAACAGCTTCTTCCCAGTGTGGAGGTTTATTATTAAATATTGCATCATTCCTTGTCAACTAGATGATCCTTATAGTAGCAAAAAATAGAGCTTCCCATATGATTTTCCCCATGTTCTTCTATTTTTGGTCAAGCCCCCAGCAGTAATGGATCTTAAATGATGGAGGACAGACCCAAGAGATACCTCACCGTTTAAGTAAATTACACCAAATTGACCACTAGACTCTACATTTGAGGAGCAGATGATCTGTTCCCTCTAAGTCTTCCTTGCAGAATTCACATAAAAGAGAGTCATTTTGGTTAAGGATATTCCTGTGAAACAAGAAGGTTCTGGTTTTGATCCTATTTTGGAGAGCCATCTAGGTGAAGATCTGCCCTTTTAAGGGGGCCCATGATTTCCAGATCCCAAGTGGATTAAATTTTCTTGAGGGTCAGATTCTTCACATATGTTGCAGAATGATTTTGTTGAGAAACATCCATCCGAATTTGGCTTCCAAAGAAATGAGCCATTTTCATTTACCTTGATAGCAACATTCTCTAATAAAGTTTTGAGGTCCTCCAGTGAAGACATTTCCCATGCAAATAACCTTCTTCTAAATTTTAGATCCCATCCCTCAATCTCATTTCTGATTTCTGAAATTTTTGCACCTTTTTGAACTAATAGTGAGTAAAGTCTTGAAAATTTTACTTTCAAAATAGAATTATCCACCCATAGTTCCTCCGAAAAGGTTGTCTGATCCCCTCTTCCAACAGATACTTTGAGATTGGCCTGTAGAGAATCTTTAAACCTTTTCTGATTTTCGTTTAGAAACATGATGTCCTTGAGCATGATTGAGTAGTCCTCTCTTCCATATTCAAGGAAAGTCCATCTTGATTGTTCCCACCTATACTTTTGACACACCACTTTTCTTGATAAAGCATCTTTATCTTTTGCAAACTTCCAACACCACTTTGCTAATAGTGCCATGTTCATTACTCTAGTTCGAGTAAGACCAAGTCCTCCTTTCATTTTACTTGTGGTGACTTTCTCCCACTTGACACAATGGATTCCTTTTTTCCCTAACTGATCTCCCTATAGAAATCTTTTCTACAGCTTATCAATTTTCTTACATACCTTCAAAGGAGCTCTGTACATAGAGAGATAGAATATTGGAAGACTTGATAATGTTGATTTTGTTAGTGTTAATCTGCCATCGATTGATAAAAGGCTTATTTTCCAACATGCTAGCTTCTTTTTTATATTCTCAATAATTCCTAACCAAATTGTTGAGTTTCTAGGGTTGCCTTCAAGAGAGAGGCCAAGATATCTCATTCGTAGCGGTTGAATTTTATAGTTGAGCACAACTTTAACTTTTAAAGGAAATCTTCTTCGACCCCTATCTCACTAATTACTGATTTATGAAAATTTATTTTCAAGCCTAACAACAGTTGAAAACACCTCAAAATTCTCTTAATAGATATCACTTCATCCAAGTCAACAGCACAAAAAGTAATGAGTCATCAACAAATTGAAGGTGCGAGATGAGCATACCTTCTGAGCCAACTTGACACTCTTTATGTATATTGAACATGATCGTGTTGAGATAATTATTTTTATACTGATTTTATCAAATAATTAATACTTGATGATTATTATGAGTGCTTATACTCTTAATCCTAATATAATAAATAAACACGTGCATGTAGTGTTTATTATTTTGATTTACAGAAGAGTGAGATTCTTTATAGGTTAATAAACTTAGTGAGTTGGACAATAATATTACGTGTATGATGAATATTAATTGTTGATGGAATCTACATCCTGACATAGGAATTGATGATACCCCCTTAAGAAAACTTACAAGTTTTGATTATATCAAACCCTGCAAGTGAATTATGAATCCGACATATCAAAAAAGTTAAGTAGAATGTCTCAAGGAATTAAATAAATCTATTAAATTTAATTGTCAATAATTTAATTTAAGAGACGGGGTATCTGTGATCTTAACGTGGGAAGATAAATAAATATTTAATAATATAAAATTTAAAATATAATTCCTAGTATGTCAAAGAGTGCAATTATAATTTATTAGTGGTATAAATTATAATTTACATAAATGGAGATTAATTCTAGTTAGATTATGAATCCTTATTTCCGTAGAAAGCTCTAGTCATACTAATCCTATGGTGCATGTTGTAACCTCTATATATACGCACTCTAAGAGTAGCTAGGGTTACACTTACTCATAATTGAAAGATACACATTTTTGTGAGAGCAAGAAGCCTTAGCAGCTACGAGTCCACTCTCTATAGAGTAAGGTGTGTTCGAGAGATACAACAGAAGTCTAAAGGTTGAGTTCGAGCAGTTGAATTTTCTTGATATTGTTGCTTGCTCTTTGAGATTAAAGTAGAGAGATTTTGAAGTTTATACCTATTGTTATTCGGGATCAAACCAAAGAGATCTTGAAGGTATGATTCGAATAATGTAGATTAGTTTCTGTTAATTAGATCAAAATTTTTGATATTATGCGTATTTATTTTAGCCGAGTCGTGAGAAATTTCACAGTTTTCAATCGGATTTTCCAAAATCCTTTAGTGATGACCCAACAGGGTGGCTCAGTAGAGTTTCTCAATACATTAATTTTCAGAAAATTGGTGAGTAGCAGAAGGTCGCTTTAGCCTCTTTCCATCTTGAAGGAAAAGCAAACCAATGATGGCAATGGTTTCAAAAAGTCCAAAGAGATGAAGGAGTGGCGATCACATGGCAATTATTTGAGTGCAAGATCATGACTCATTTTGGGCCCAAAGAGTATGAGTCCTTTGACGAAGCACTGTCTAGAGTGAAGCAAATGGGTACCTCAGGGACTACCAATGTGAGTTTGAAAGGTTGGGTGGCCCCAATCGGTTCTGGTGGGAACCTTTCTCGAAGGCTTACGAAATGGCATCACAGATGAAGTATGAATGGCCAAGCCAAAGACTCTACGTGAGGCTATCGGTGTAGCTAGAATGAAAGACGACTAGCTCATAAGGAAACGGAGGCAGGGATGAGTTGATGTGGCATGGGTTGCCTCGTCGGCACTATTTCTCAAAGATCCACCACTTGCGACGACGTCTACAACAGGAGAGCAAGTCATTGGCTCTCCGGTTAAGTGCCTTTCGCGGGAAGAGATGTAGTGAACGAGAGAAAAGTGTTTGTGCTTCAATTGTTCACCCCTGGATATAAGTGCAAAATGCCACAACTATTCTTAATCGAAGGAGGATAGGATGAGGAAGCCGAACCCAACATCAACGATCCCACATCCGGGCCCATAGTTAAAGAGTTGGAGCATGAAGGGACAAAGGAACAAGCTGAAATCACTCTCCACAGTTTCTTGGATTGGAAGGGGCCATAAACAATGAAGCTACAGGCCTTTATAGGCAAACACCCAGTTACAGTGCTGGTAGACAGTGGCTCTAGTCACAATTTTGTGAGCCACCGAGTTGCTAGACACCTTCGTTAACCAGTTATTCCTACCGATAGTTTCAGAGTGAGAATTGCGGATGAAGGTCAGTTATCTTGCCAAGAGAAACATGAAGAACTACCATTTGAAATCTAAGGATTTTCTTTTGCTGTCACTTTGATTTCTCTTCCACGACAAGGATTGGATGTTGTATTAGGCTTACATTGGTTAGTAGATTTGGGTCTTGTACTATGTGATTGGTGCAACCTAACGATGAGATTTAATTGGCTAGAGGAGTATCATATGCTTCATGGTCAAAAGGATCCCTCTTTGATAGCAATTACTATACAATCGCTTGAGAAAGAAATTGGTGGTGGGGGCACTTTATTTGTATTACTTGTCAAGGAAGTCAAACCCACTGAGGTTAGTGTTCCATGAACCACAACCGATATAGATAAAATATTGGAAGAATTTACGGTAATTTTTGAGAAATCACATTCCTTGCCTCCCTTTACAGAAGTTACCATTGAATTCCAATTAAAGGAGTCTCGGGTGTCAATGTGCGCCCCCATAGATATGCGCGCTTCCAAAAATTGAAAACAAAAGGCAAGTAACAGGGATGCTCGAGTTATAGCCCTTTTTCCTCACCTGTCTTACTGGTTAAGAAAAAGGATGGCTCTTGGCATTTTTGAAATGATTATAGGGCCTTGAATGAAGCAACTATCAAGGATTGTTTTTCTATTCCAAGAGTAGTTGACATGATCGATGAATTGCACGGTGCCAAGTGCTTCACTAACCTCGACCTTAGAGCTGGATACCACCAAATCCAATTCTATCCTAAAGATGTCCACCAAATGGCATTATGAACACATAGTGAACATTATGAATATCTCGTTATGCCTTTTGGGTTGTGTAACGCGCCTTCAACATTCCAAGCCACAATGAATTCCATTTTCCAACCGTTATTACACAAGTTTGTCCTTGTATTTTTTAACGAAGTTTTGGTATATAGTCGGTCTTGGGAAGTTCATTTGGAACACATTCAAGTGATTTTAAAAATTTTGCAAGATCAATAATTTTTTGTAAAGCACTCTAAATGTGCATTCGGGCAAGAGAAGATGGATTATTTGGGGCATCTAATTTCTAATGAAGGAGTACAGGTGGATGAGAGTAAGATACCGCAATAAAGAATTGACCTAGACCCACCATTGTAACTGAACTTAGAAGATTCTTGGGGCTTACGGGGTCCTACCATAAATTTGTGCCCAACTATGGAATTGTTGCATCCCCGCTAACACAGTTGTTGAAGAAAGGATAGTTCTATTGGGATGAAAAGGCAGAGAAAGCTTATGGAGAACTCAAATTCGCGATGACCACAAACCCAGTATTGGCTATTCCTAACTTCAATGAAATTTTTATAATAGAAATTGATGCTTCAGATGCAGGTATTGGAGATATGTTGTCCCAACAAGGCCGGCCAATGGCATTTTTAGGTAGAGCTTTGGGCCCAAGAAAGAAGGCATAGCCAATTTATTCAAAGTTGATGGTTGCCATACTTGAAAGCATTCAGTGTTAGAGGCCCTATCTCTTGGGCAGAAATTTTTGGATCCTAACATATCAACGCAGCCTGAGGTTCTTCTTGGAACAACGTGTAGCCACTCTAGATCAACAAAAATGGTCACCAGGTTGCTGGGCTACAAATACGAGATAGTGTATAGACAAGGCAAAGAAAATAGTGCAACCGATCCATTATCTAGAGAAGTGGGGTCACCAACTTTTTGGGCAATTTTTGAGCCTCAGTTCATTATATGGGCTGAATTAAAACAAAGAAACAACTCAAAGCCCATGGGTTTAAGAAATAAGGAGCCATATAGAAATTGAGCCTCGAGAAATGCCTGACTATGAGTGGAGGGATGCTTTACTCTGGCTTAAAGGCCGTGTGGTTGTTCCACCAGATTCAACCTTGAAGTTTTGCTTACTCCAAGAATTTCATAACACGAAAACAGGAGGCCACTCGGGAGTCTTGTGAACTTGGAAGAGAATTGCTTAAGCCTTTCATTGGAGTCAGCCCAAGAAAGATGTGCAGAATTATATCGCAGCATGTGATGTGCGTGTCAATGAAACAAGATCGATTATCGATCACTGACGGGTCTCCTTCAACCTCTTCTTGTGCCATCACAAGCATGGGAGGATGTTTCTAATACGGCCACTTCATCGGTGTAACCCATCCATTCACAGCCAAGAAAATAGCAAAGATGTTAAAAGAGCGGCTCGTCTCAATGGTATCCCTCGAACTATTATTAGTGATCACAGTGTTCTTCTTATTAGAAATTTTTGGTGGGAATTCTTTAAGTTGCAAGGAACGTAATTTAAGATGTCATCCGCTTATCACCCCGGGACGAACAGTCAAACGGAGGTAGTGAATCGGAGCCTTCGACAATACCTTCGCTGCCTATCAAGTCAAATGCCAAAGCAATGGAGTTGTTATTTACTTTGGGAGGAATTTTGGTATAATACCACATTCCATCGTGCAATTGGGTTCACGCCATTTCAAGCCTTGTATGGAAGACCCCCGCTTGTAATCACTCGTTATTTAGCAGGTGGTGCAGTTGTGCAAGAAGTGGATAAGGAGCTATGTGGGCAGGATAAGCTGCCAAGTTGTTTAAAGCAACAAGCGAACGCTCATCGCCAGGATGACTCATTTGAGGTGGATGATTAGGTCTTTCTTATGTTGCAGCCATTTAGGCAGCAATCGGTGTTCAAGTGAACTAATCAAAAGCTTGCTAATAAACACTTCGAACCTTACTGAGTGATGCAGAAAATAGGTTATGTTACTTACAAACCGGAGTTACCAGAACATTCTTAGGTTCACCCAATGTTACCACATCTCATGTCTTAAGAGGCGCATAGTGGAAGGAGAGACCTCATGGTGCACGGCACCTCCAGTTTCAGAAGAAGGATGTCTTATGCCTGAACCAATCGCTGCCAAGGATTTCCTTTGGGTGAAACAGGGTACTAGATTGGTAGCCGAAATGTTAGTTCAGTGGAAACATTTGTCTGAAAAAGAAGCCACCTGGGAGTCAACTGAACATATGCAAAATCAATTTCCAAATTTTGACCTTGAGGGCAAGGTCGAAGTACCAGGGGCGGTGCGTGATAGACCTTGAAGGATTTGGAAACAGAACAAGCGATATTTTACCATGCTGGAGTTAATTTTGTGGAGAACATATGATATGTGCTTATTATTGGGCACAAGTATTGGTGAACGTTGACAGAGAATAGGAAGGGAGTTTGGTGAGTTTAGGAGTCTGTTTAGGAGTTTAGTAGCCGTTGGGCTTATCCATTATAAATAAGTCTTTGGATAATAGAATAGGTATCGAATTTGATTGTAATTGTGGTTTTGTCTTCATCCCAAATTGGAGAATTGTATTGCGTTTCAGGATTTGAGCGTAAGTCATTGTTTGGGTTCCAACATATCACTGCCTATAGACATCCACACAGGCCATAACCAGCCTAGTTATCGCTAGTCATTAGTGAACTACGTCTCGCGACCAAGCCACCAAGCCAACCAATCATTTCCTCTTACCCTCTCATAACTCCCACAATTACCACATAGTACCCTCTCTAAAGATCTTCAGTGCAAACACCCACCTATATATCAGTTGTGTATACATATATATATCTCCATGGTTAAAACAAATTGAACTTTATATGCATATCACACCAAAACAAAAGTAAAGGAGTGAACCCCTCCGTCATCCTACAAAATGCATGAGCAAGCATCAAATAACATAGATAACGAAAGTTGCATCACCCTACCAACTAGAATCGTTGCTAGAAAACTTGTCGGAAAAGCTCCTATTCCCCTTCTTGCTCCAAGCAGCTACCCTCTCTCTTTTCATCCACTAAATGGCACACTATTTTATGGTATGGATGATTACACCCTAACAAAAGCTTTTAAATTACTAAAATAGAATTATGTTAACCCAGGAATTAATAAATCTCATAATCACCCAACGAAAAAATAATATCTAATGCACCCAAATAAATATATAATAAATTTGAAACGAACACAAAGATCTATGAGAAAAATTGTATTAATTCAAAAATTACAGATAAAGTCCCGATGATATATAACTCTTAACATGCAATACAAGTACCTTGTTGATCTCGATTCCATTGTTGTCCCAATACGAAACGATAATGACCTGAACATTACCCTTGGGATGTATCCTTGTGGGATAGAGAATCATCAGGGCAATCATTGAGCCTCTTCAAGATGGATAGCTCAATGTATTAAGGATAGACTTCGAAAACATCCTAATTATACGCCAAGTGAGATTGTAGCTGATATTGGCACACAATGGGGAATAGATGTGTCATACAGGAAGACATGGCTGGCAAAAGAATTCGCTGTAGATGATATTAGAGGGAGCTTGAAAACTCATATAAAATGCTTCCAGCATATTGCAGAGTTGGAACGAACCAATCTTGGAAGCAAGACCCTATTGATCTGTGATGATGATTCCTCACTCTTTCGCTTCTTTTGGGCATTTGGAGCATGCATAGAGACTTTCAATGCAAGAACTAGGACCAATTATTTTAATGGATGGCACTCACCTTAGAGGCTAGTACCCTGGTAGTTTGTTAGTTGCTACTGGAGTTTATGGAAATGTTCCTTTAGCCGTTGCAGTAGTGGAAGCAGAGAATAGAGATAGTTGGGAATGGTTTTTAATCTTAATGAAAGAGTTTTTCATAAGAAATGGGAATGGTATCACAATAGTGTCAGATCAACAAAAGGGGCTCAAAGTTGCAGTTTTGAACAATTTCCGTTGGCATACCATTCTTATGCATGAAGACTCTAGCGGTCAATTTCATCCAAGTGTTCAAGACAAAATGTTAGTTGGTAAGTTGTGGGCAGCTGCTTGCTGCTTTACAGAAGATGAATATTTTCAAGCAATGAATGGCATCTAAGAATTTGATGACGAAGCTTATAAGTGGATTGATGATATTGGAAAAGAACATTGGGCAGCAACATTTTTTCCAAGGAAGACGATAGGATATTGATACAACCAATATTGCTGAAAGTGTAGATAGCCTTTTAAAGGGTGCAAGGGAGTTTCCAATTACAGCATTGGTTGAATTTAATCGATCTAAAGTTGCTCATTACTTTTACAATTAGGTGTATTGCTGGTTCTAAAATATCTTGCTCTGGAACTAAACGTGCAGAGGAACGGTTGAAACTTGGAAACTTGTTAGTGAAGAAGCTAGTCCCAAAATCAAGACACTTGTTCCAAGTTCATACAGCTGATCGGATTGGGATTGTGAATCTGGAATGTAGGACATGTTCTCGTCGCCAGTAACACATTCTTGGAATGCCATGTTCACATGCCTTAGCTGCCATTAGTCTCCAACGATATGACCCTTATGAATTTTGTGAGACATGGTTTACTGCAGATAGATATCGTGCCACTTATGAAAGAATAGTCTATCCTACATTAGATCAGTCACGATGGCCCCAGGGTGATTACATGGTTGTATTTCCGCCAATAGCTAGAAAACAACCAGGTCAGCCAAGAAAAAATCGGTTGCGCATGGAAGGATATGCATGTCCCTCTTACCGATGTAGTAAGTGCAAACAATATGGGCACAATAGAAGGAAATGCATACAACCGTCACAAATTTAAGACCGAAGCTGAAGAAGATCATCAGGATGTGGGAAGCTCTTGTGTCAGAATACGTAGTACTCACATTTTCCATGTTGCTTTCTTTTTTCCCTTTTTTTTTTTTTTTGACATATTTTTTCTTAACTAAAAGAGTATTGAACTAGCATCTGTTTGAATGAGAATTATTTATATGATTTGGAGACATGGCATGATTCAGTTCTTCTTTTCCTTTCTTTTTTCCTCTTTTCTTTTCTTATATGTTCCAATTTTTTTTTCTTTTGATTCTATTTTTGTTTTTAAATTGAACAATAGAAATTTAATAATTACTTTTTGGTATATTAGGATTTGCGAAGGCAGTGTCTAGAGTGCATGGTGTTGCTTATTTCCAACTATTTTCTACATTAGAATGGCAATGTATTGGCTCATTCAAGGTCGTCATACTGGGGATTCACTAGTGCTCCATTATTCTGGTCATGGTTCCCAGCAAAGAAACTACACCGGGATGAGGTAGATGGATTTGATGAAACTCTGTCCTGTGGATTTTGAAACACAGTGAATGATTGTCGATGATGACATTAATGTGACAATTGTCAGGCCTATTTCTCATGGGGTCAAGCTTCATGCAATCACAGATGCTTGTGAGGGCCGGTCCAACTATTTAGGTTGCCCTAGCCCAACTTTAAAATAGTTGTCCTCTTATTATTAATTTAGTTAAAAAAATTTTTTTTACAAGAATAAAAAAAATTTAATGGGGTCAAATAATTTTTTTCTTTGACAAAAATAAATTTTTTTTTTTTTTTTTTTTATACCCTGGGGGTTGCTCTGGATTGGGGGGTTGCCCTAACCCAAGGACTTGTTGGGTTTACCCCAAGACTGGCCCTGATGCTTGTCACAGCGGCAGTGTTAGATTTACCGTTCCTTTGCAGCATGGGCAGGTTGGTAAGTAAACTGTGAAGACCGTAGGCTTTGATGTATTTTCTATAATACTATAGGCTGTGATTGATTTGACATAAAAAAATGTTTTACCTGTAGAATATTTTACATGGAAAAAGACTACATTAATAATATTTTTTTGGTGTTTGTTTGCTAACTTAAAGAAATTTCAAGGTAAAAAAGTTCTCACTGATTGTAAGCCATTGCTTACGCGCACAATTGAGACAATCATTTTATCAAACAACACATAAGCATTAGCATTCTAGAGAGAATAAATGCTCATCTAGGCTGCCATCATCTCTCTTGCTCACTCTATTGTCTTCTCCAAAACAAAATCAAAATTCTTAATCACAACCTTCAACCATACCATTATCGCCACCGTTTCCTTTGCCGCAACCACCAATTATCGCTACTTAGGGACCTCGAACCCGACCCAAAATAATTCTGCCTCATTAGCCATTGCCGGCCAACCTGACCATAGTCCTTCATGCGATTCGCAATGCATCGTATAGGGCTTTGAACAATGCCCAAGATGTGGGCCTGGTGTTGGGACCCAGAGAAAGCCTCACTTTGATGGCGATAATAACTAGCCGAGTAGATATAACCACTGCCGCCGGCGTCTCTTCTGGTTGACCAAATTCTCCTTGGCGACAACGATGTGAATGATGTCTTTGGCTTGGGTGCCCCAGCAGCAGAGGCACCAGAAGAAGACATCAGTGATGCCAGCGAAGCCCAGGTTGCTGTAGGCGTTTTGAATTGAACTTTGTCTCCTTTTATACATATATATATACACTTATGTATTCATGTATACATTTATACTGGGTTTTGAACTTTGAAGTGAAGTTGAGACCAATACATTTTGCGAGTAGAACTCGCCTCTTAAGCTTCACAAGTTCGACGTCTTGCATGGAAAATGACTTATCGAAATTGGATATGGAAGTTGTTTTCCTCTGGGAAGTGTAGAATATTTTACAATTAAATTGTTTTATCTGACTTATGCAAAATCAAACACTAAGAAAATTATTGTACACCAAATCAAACCAAGACAAAGTTACAACTAATCTGAAAATTTGAAGACTATGATGAGGAATCAGGTGTGACTGTTAATCCACTTTGTTAAAGTTGTTGGTCTCAAAAAAGTATTATAGTGACCATTCCTGAGATTTAATAAAAATTAAGAAACTATCTTTTATACTGTAGATTTTTGTAGGCGACCACCCTAACTGGAATTGTTCAAATACATTCGTACCCTTACTTTTTTAAGCTTATTTAATTAGCAAAATCAATATTGTGGTCGAACAAAACTTCACCTCTCTTCCTCCTCTCCGGCACCACCTTCACTCTTGACCCACCGCAAGACCCACAGCCACTCTACCTACACTGTATTGCCACCCCACACTATCACCATAACCTCTACCCCATCCCCACCGAAACAACCACTATAGCCACACACACGAAAAGGCCCCTTACCCTCACTTGTCTCCGCCCCCTTATATAATCTCTGGCCTGCATCTGTAATCCCAAACAATCTCAAACCAAAACCAAGCCCCCAATCTCTTTCTACAAATCAAACCCACTCCCCCCTATGGACGAACCACAAAAGCCACCGCTATTTGTTCCTCCTCTTCTCCTCCCTCAAACCCACCTGTATACAAAATTCTTGTCTAAAATAATAAGGCAGAAAATCATAGTAGCAAATTAATTTTATTGCTTTTGAATGAACAAATTACAATCTCTCAAACAATTTCTAATCAAAGAAATTAATTCTCTGATTTTTTTTTTTAGAAAGTTCTTTAAAACTTTAATGTTTGATCTGCAGAGTTCTCTCTTGCTTGTATAGGCAGAAATCTTGTCTTCTGTGTATTTTCTTTAAAGGGTCACCCTCTATTTATAGTTGAGGGTGGAGAATTTTGATAAGCTTGAATTTTCTCATGATAATTATCTCTATTTAATTTTAAAAGATAATAATCAATGAGGATATTTATGACAAGTGTCCAATTTTAATTAGAGAAAATGTGTCTTCTTCCTTATGGGTCCCATTTGAATAAGTGATACACTTTGATTGGCTTAAAACTTGTTATTTAAAGGCTGTATCATTCTGACACGTGATCACATTTTATTTGACTTGTCTTACAGGTTTTGACAAATGACAATGTTTGATTAGTCAGAATTTGTGATTTTATAAAACACTTGACGATTTCTGATTCGCTAAATTTAATATGTCTACAAATGCCCCTTGAGATTTATTAACGTACATGTTCTAGCAGCCGTAAAAGTGGACAGGTCTCAAAATTTGGATCGCATTTTATGTCAGTGAAAATTTTCTATGTATTTGTCATTAACTTTTTGATCTTGAAATTTGATATAAACCATTCTTGAGTTGGAATCTTGAATCTCCAAATTTAATAAGAAATTGACGTTGAAATTTTATAACTCCAAATTTAATAAGAAATTATTGAAGATAAACTTGATTCCTTTAGAATTAATCACAATTCCAAATTTGATTGAGTTCCAAATTTGATGCAGTCTCAACTTTGATGAGAAATTGAGATACAAATTTGAGTAGGATTTGAACTCATAATCATGAAAGGATTTAGCTTTTACTTCTATAAAAAGGACTTAACCCCTTTAGATTTTGTCACAATTAATTTAACAACCAATATTTTGTATGCAAGCTGCGTGCCACGGGAGTTACTCTAAGAATCCTTCTCTTGAAACGGAAACCCGACCTTTCTCTGAAAGCAGCGAGCAGTTACAAGAAGTTTTTTTTTTTTCCCCTTCTCCACGAACGAATAACCAGGGGTTCTTCCTCTCTGGTTTTTTTTTTTTGGCGCAGCCAGGTTTATTCTTCATCAATTGTTTATTGGCCTACTATTTTTCTTGTACTGTATCACCAGTCACAAGAGTTCTTTGCTCATATATAACTTGTTGTCTTTGGTAGAACACCCATGTCACACGGATTGTTCAGATCACTTTTTTTTTTTGTCCTTTCTTTTTCTGTAGCAACCTATGCAAGTCTTTAGCCCCTTTTACGTACAACCAATATCCAGTCTATAGCCCTTTTTGACTTTGATACAAAATTTAGAATTTTTGCCATGTCGCACCGTCCCGTCTCACTATCCAAGTAAGCATGAACAAATTAGAACTTTTAGCAGTAGTATAGACAACATATTTTAAGAATTCTTCACTGTATAATATAGTAGACTAAAACAATTTATTCTTTTCTTTGTAGGCATAATCAAATCTTTCTTTTATGGTTAGTACACTGACTTGTGCACTGTTTCATGGGTAAGAAGCTGAGTTTCTTTTATCGCTTCTTAAAAACTATGGAGTATTGCTGCTACGTTTCCCCAGATGTAGGCTTTTCTTCATCGAAGTTTTTGTTTGGTCTGCTATCATGAACACTTCTCACAAAAATAGAAGATTTTATTTTTTGTCTCTTCAGTCTAGACAAGAAGAACATGAATCGGATGAAGTGCCACCAAAGCCATTCTGGTTAATGGAGGGCCGCCCCTTCACAATTAGACATTATCTGTGAATGATTCCGCTGCCGAAGCCATTTGATTTGTTGAAGGGCCGCCCCTTCACGAATTGACAAATTACTTTTTAAAGGATCTGCTATCAAAACCCCTGAAATTTGATGAAGGGCCGCCCTGTCACAAATCGCCAGTCACTGAAATTTGATGAAAGGCCACCCCTTCACAATTACTTGATTACTCAAATTTGATGAAGGACGGCCCCTTCATAATCCATCAAGTTAATGCTGGGATTCATTCTCTAGATTTTGTGTTATTGACGAGTCTTTTTTCATGAGTTCTATACTTCCTTTATAGTGCCACTACCACGGTTGGATGAAACCTTCATGGAAAATCTTCCAAATACATGCTGCGTATAATATGTATTCGTTGTTTGCAAATTTTAGCACATCGTGCCACTAATGATCAATACATTGTTTTATTGTCATAGTCATGTCTATTGTTGCTTCTATAATGCTCAACTTCTTGATACTTTGCGTAACAAGTATGCCAATCTCACTTTTCTTTCTCCTTATTTTTTCAGTAAAAGCTCATACAATGGTAGTATTCAGAGATCTTTCTTCTTCAAAGAAGAAGTATTTACTTATTTTGACGAACGAAAGCGAGCTCGAGGATAATGGCAAAAAACTGTCTATTTACAAATCATTGATGGGCTCATTTGTCGACACATGGCTAAAACCTAGTGGTTTTCCCAATCTGTCCAATTGGACACTAGCAGCCACTCAGGACATCGATTCTAAAGTATTCTTGTGATCTGCACTCCACAAGATTTCACCAAATTATTCTAAAGAATTCTCACCTTTGGGATGCATAATTATCTCTGGTAAAGCACGTGGGGGCTCCACTTTGAAGATTTACAACGAATTTTCCTTTACTGCCAATTATTGGGAATGGCTAGAAGATGTCTTAAGTCGCAGCCACGAAATCTTGAAGGAAGCTTGCATTTATAATGCCGTGTATGCATCTCTGTTCACTTATGACCAGAATTCTGATATCTTTAGGAGCATTGTGAAGCGTGGTGCATAGTGCCCTCAGACAAATTCACTACATACTTCTATAGGAGAATTATCTATCTCGCTATGGACCTGCACATCCTTGGAGGACTCTCTATATTTGGGAAGTTCTATGATGTGTCTATCCCATGCGCGGCAGAATTGACAGGTGAAGATGAACTAGGCAAAAAATTTACTCCAAAGAGCTGCGAATATTTATTCAAAGCATTCCACACTATTCTTACGAATGACGACAAGAAAGAAATTGTTTCAATTGAAGACTGGATTGCATTATGGTATAAAGGAGTATCATCATATGTTAAGCCTCCACCATGGAAAGCAAAGAGGCATTCTCGCAGTAAAGTCACTTGGAATTCAACTGGATACATTGGTGAGCCTAAGGAGCAGTTGGAGGAAGAAAAAGCCATTTTTGTCAGCCTCGGTATCGATGATGACCTGGTGGAGCAAACTTATCTTGCCACATTGTTATCTTGCTGGTTGTGCACCTTTGTCCTTCCAAGTGAAGAAGTCAACACTATCCGGCCGACCACCTTCAAAGTTGCAAGCATGATGACATCTGGTCAAGAAATCTGCCTTGTTATACCTATCTTAACAAGTATCTACAAGGGCTTGAACAAGTTTGCAAACTCATCCACTCCTAGCCGGTCAGAGTTTTATTTTCCTACTCACTATCTTTACGCATGGCTTGCATACTACTTTTATACTCATTACCTCATCCCGATCACACTGTGATACGAATCCCACCAAAAAGAATGAGACCCGATACAATGAGGAACCCAAGAAAGTTCTATGATTAGGTTCTGAATGAAGACCTCGACCCGTTGTTTACGACAAACAAGAACCTCGGTATATATGACCTCAACCCGTTGCTTGATGCGAAACAAGAACCTTGGTATAAGGAAGACACCACAAACGGTGGTGGAGCTCCGTTTGATAAGTCGTTGGTGAACGCCACGGGAAATCCGATAAGTTCGAATAGTTCTTCAAAGAACCGTAGAGAATACTCTCACAATTTGTTGAATAATGATCTACTTTTTATTCATTGCATATATGCCTATTTAAAGGGCTAGCCATTACAAAGAAACTCCCTAAATGGTATCCTAATTAGGGCTAAAAAATCTGTGCAAAATATCTCTTAGTTGCCTAAAAGATACTTGCCTAAATGAAAAGATACTCAACCCTTTTAAGTAGTCGATCACATGCCTAAACTAGAAAAGGAAATTTGGGAATGGATGTATCCAGCCATATACACCCATATAAGCAAATAAAAAAAAAGGAAATTAATTGGCATGCAAGCCTTACATATAAATCCAAAAAGGAATGTTTTTATTCTTGGCTAGATTCTTCTAGAACATGAATCATATTGATGATTCCGTGCTGCTCACTTGGATCATGCTCAATGGTCCTCCACGAATATGCTTGATTTGCTTGAGCCCATGCCTCTTGAATCAATCCATTGAGTACCTCTTTAAATTTCTTGGCCCGTGCTCTTGTCATCGGCCCAATTGGGACTTGGACTTGATCCCTTGGAGTTATGTTGACATTGATTGCATCATTCCCCTCCCCTTGAAAAGGATTTGTCCTCAAATCATCTCCTACATCAAAAGGGCTCAAATCAGTAACATTAAAAGTAGCACTTACATTGTACTCACCAGGTAAATCTAGCTTGTAGGCGTTGTCATTGATGCGCTCTAGGACTTGGAAAAGACCATCCCCTCTTGGAAGCAATTTAGAACGTCTTTGCGCAGGAAATCTTTCTTTTCTCATATGCAGCCAAACCCAATCTCCCGGTTCAAAAAGTAGCTTGTGACGCCCTTTGTTGGCTTGTTGTGCATATTGTTCCGTTCTTCGCTCAATGTTGAGTCTTGCTTTCTCATGAATCTACTTGACAAAGTCAGCCTTCTTTTTGCCATCTAAATTAACATGCTCAGTCAAAGGCAAGGGAGATAAATCCAATGGGGTTAAAGGATTAAATCCATACACAATTTCAAATGGTGAAAATTTAGTAGCAGAGTGGACAGATCTGTTATAAGCAAACTCAACATGTGGTAAACATTCTTCCCATGTTTTGATGTTCTTTTTAATAATTGCCCTCAATAAAGTAGACAAAGTCCTATTTACTACTTCAGTTTGACCATCAGTTTGTGGATGACAAGTAGTAGAAAAACAATAGCTTAGTGCCTAGCTTACACCACAAAGTCTTCCAAAAATAGCTCAAGAACTTAGCATCTCTATCTGAAACAATTGTCCTAGGCATGCCATGTAATCTCACAATCTCTCTAAAGAACAAATCAGCAACATGTGAGGCATCATCTGTTTTGTGACATGGAATAAAGTGTGCCATCTTAGAAAATCGATCCACTACCACAAAAACTGAATCTTTCCCACGTTGAGTCCTAGGCAATCCTAACACAAAGTCCATTGAAATATCAATCCAAGGCTCACTAGGAATAGGTAAAGGAGTATACAAACCGTTGGGCTGCACTTTGGATTTAGCTTGCCTGCACGTGACACATCTACCACAAATTCTTTCAACATCTCTTTTCATGTGAGGCCAATAGAAGTGTTCCTGCAAAACAGCTAAGGTCTTTGCAACTCCAAAATGTCCCATTAATCCCCCACCATGAGATTCCTGCACTAACAACTCTCTCAAGGAACAATTAGGCACACATAACTTATTCTCTCGAAATAGGAATCCATCAAACCTAAAGAACTTGCCGCAAGCAATTTTCTCACAAGCTCGGTATTCCTTACCAAATTCATGGTCATCAGCATATAAATCTTTAATGTGCTCAAAACCAAGCAATTTTGCATCAAGTGTAGCAAGTAATGCATACCTGCGAGAAAGGGCATCGGCGACCACATTCTCCTTACCTTGCTTATACCGGATGACATATGGGAACGTTTCAATGAACTCCACCCATCGCGCATGCCTTTTGTTTAGCTTATGTTGGCCCTTCAAATGCTTCAAGGACTCATGGTCGGTGTGAATCAAAAATTCCTTGGGCCATAGGTAGTGCTGCCATGTCTCTAAAGCTCGAACCAAGGCATACAACTCTTTATTGTAAGTTGGGCAGTTTAAGGCTGCCCCGTTTAGTTTCTCACTGAAGTAAGCAATTGGTCGTCCCTCTTGCATAAGAACTGCGCCTATGCCAACACCTGAAGCATCACATTCAATTTCAAACGTTTTCAAAAAATTAGGTAAAGACAATAAGGGGGCGTTGGTCAGCTTCTCTTTGATTAATTGAAACGCCTTCTCTTGTTCTTCTCCCCAACTAAATCCAACGTTCTTCTTGATCACTTCAGTGAGTGGTGCGGCTATGCTATTGAAGTCTTTCACGAACCGCCGGTAAAAACTAGCAAGTCCATGAAAACTACGAACATGACCTACACTTGTGGGACTTGGCCACTCTTGGATTGCACGTACCTACCTTCTCTTCATCAACCTGTATACCTTGTGCACTAACAACAAATCCAAGAAACACAAGCTTATCTGTGTAAAAAGTACACTTCTTCAAATTAGCAAACAACTTTTCTTTCCTAAGCACATCTAAAACAGATTTTAAATGTACTTCATGGTCTGCCACATTTTTGCTATATATGAGTATATCATCAAAGTAGACAACAACAAACCGGCCTATAAATGCTCGCAAAACATGGTTCATAAGTCTCATAAAGGTGCTCGGAGCATTAGTCAAGCCAAAAGGCATAACTAACCATTCATACAAACCATATTTCGTTTTAAAGGCAGTTTTCCATTCATCTCCTTCCTTTATTCTAATCTGATGATAACCGCTCTTTAAATCAATTTTAGAAAATACACAAGAACCATGCAGCTCATCTAACATGTCATCTAAGCGAGGAATAGGATGACGATACTTTACCGTGATGTTGTTGATAGCCCGGCAATCAACGCACATTCTCTACGTCCCATCCTTCTTAGGTACAAGTAAAACTGGAATGGCGCATGGGCTCATGCTCTCCCTCACGTGCCCCTTTTCCAACAACTCACTTACCTGCCGTTGAAGCTCCTTTGTCTCCTCGGGATTGCTCCTATAGGCTGGTTGGTTTGGAATTGTCGCACCTGGAACAAAATCAATTTGGTGCTCAATCCCTCGGGTTGGAGGTAACCCGTGTGGTGTTTCCTCGGGAAAGACATCCTCATAATCCTGCAAAAGAGAAACAACAGAACTAGGCAAAGCAAGGTCAAGTTTATTAGTATTTAAAAATGCCTCTTTGTACAAAAGTACAATCATTGGCTGTTTTGAAAACATTGCTCGCTTAACTTCACTCATTGTTGCATAGAAATTCTTTTGTTTTCTCTCTGATTTTCTCTCAAGGCCCAAATTTTGATTTTCTTTTTCTCTCTCATCTTTCTCGGCCTCTCTTTGATTTTCACTCCTTTTCTTTTGCTCACTCTCTTTCTTTTGTTCACTCTCTTTTTGCAATCTCACTTGATCCTCATATACTTGCTGTGGAGTCAACGGTACAAGAGTGATTGATCGTTGATTGAGCACAAAAGAGTATTTGTTTGTAAAGCCATCATGCTTTACTTGCCTATCAAACTGCCATGGACGCCCTAGCAATAAATGTCCCGCTTGCATTGGCACAACATCACACAACACTTCATCTTCATATTTACCTATTCGAAATGCAACTAACACCTGCTTGTTCACCCTCATTTCCCCACTATCATTCAGCCATTGCAACTTGTATGGCCTAGGGTGCTTCAACACGAGTAGTCCCAATTTTTCAACCATGATTGTGCTGGCCACATTAGTACAACTACCACCATCAATAATCACACTACATACCTTGTCCTTGACGTAGCACCTAGTGTGAAAGATGTTCTCTCGCTGCACTTCATCCTCTTCTTTTGCTTGTAGGCTCAACGCTCTCCTCGCCACTAATGTCAATGCATCAGGGGCAGAATATTCCTCCCCGGAAATGTCCTCCAATGGTGGCATGTCGTCGGTGTCGGAATCTTCATTGTCGGTCACAATTTCCCCATTGTCTTGCAATAGCATGACCTGCTTGTTTGGACATTGACTTGCTATGTGTCCCCTGCCTTGACATTTAAAACATTTAATATCACGATTCCTAGAGGTAGCAGTATCGGTTTTACCTTGAGGAACGTGGCTGGTGTTTGCAGACTTGGGCTCAGATTTGGACGTTTGGGACTTGTCCATCTGCTTGGTATAACTCGGTTTCCAAGATGTAGCACTGGTATTATGGGCTGCACGTGATCCACCCCCCCTCTTGAGTTGTTGTTCCAGTTTGATGGCCATGTGCACCATATCTTCCAACTCCACATAATGCTGCATCTCTACCCGATCTTGGATTTCCCGGTTTAATCCAAGTAAAAACCTAGCCATTGTAGCCTCTCGATCCTCCTCGACATCAGCCCGAATCATAGCAATCTCCATCTCCTTGTAGTAATCTTCCACACTCCGGCTGCCCTGTCTAAGTCCTTGTAGCTTTTTGTGCAACTCCCTATAGTAATAACTTGGAACGAACCGCTTTCTCATCACTGTTTTCATTGCCTCCCATGTCTCTATTGGTCGTTCTCTATTCCGCCTCCTGTTTATAACAAGCTGATCCCACCATGTAATAGCATAGTCAGAAAATTCAATCACAGCTAATTTTACCTTCTTTGCTTCGGAATAGTTGTGGCAATCAAATACGAACTCCATCTTCTTCTCCCACTCAAGGTATGCTTCAGGATCGGATTTACCTTGAAAAGACGGAATCTTCAGCTTAATACCTCCCAAGTTGTTATCTTCCCAATTCCTGGCTTCTATAAACCGCCCTCCACGCCTCCTATTGCTAACAACAGAATCCCGATCATCTTCATCCTCAAAACCAGCCCCATAAGGATCTTCATCTTCAACCCTTACTTCCCTTGGTTGAATTCTTTCCCTTCTACGCACAATAGGGACGTTGTGTGGCTGCTTCTCACGTGTGCTCTCCATTTGGTCTATCCGTTCATGCACTTGCTCCAGTTCCAACTTCATCACACGCCTCATCGCACTCATCATGGCCTCCATAAACATCTTCGGATCAGCCAAATTCATTGCACCTTCGGCATTGCTTTTAGAACTATTATGAGACATGTTTGCTGCAAAACAATGTTAGAAAAAAAAAAAAGACCTCACAATACTCTCCCTTACGTGTTTACACTCAAGAATATAAATCACTCTACACTCGTGTTTCACTCAGAACGTGGCTTTTAACCCTCTAATGTTCTCACCACTCTTGCCTTTTTCCACTCAGTAATTCCCTTCCAGTTCTTTTAAAACTAAACAAACAGTACTCAAAATTTCCAGCAACAATTCAACAAGAACTCATCAAGGAATTTCAGATTTTTAGGACAAGAATACAAAGAACGCAGCTAATTAGACTTTTAGAAGCACAATATAGCAAACTTTTCACGAAAAGGAAAAAAGAATATTTGGTTTTGGAATAAAGTGATTTTGGCCTTAGTGGAACCAAAATGGAAGAACCAAGCAATCTTTTCTTTTCTGCTTCTTCTTTGGACGTTTTCCCCTCTTTCTTCTGTTTTTTTTTTTTTTTTTTTTTTTTGACGTCTGTTTTTTTTTTTTTTTTTTTTTTACTCTCTTCTTTTCTTTCTTCTTCCTTTTTTTTTTTTTTTTTTTTTTTTTACTTGAGCTAGATTCGTGAACAGTAACAATGAATAGTTATGGGGACAAGATGGGATGAAAACAAGAAACAAAGATAGGTGGATGGTGAACCTGATTTTAGAAACCTAGGAGCTCTGATACCAAATGATACGAATCCCACCAAAAAGAATGAGACCCGATACAATGAGGAACCCAAGAAAGTTCTATGATCAGGTTCTGAATGAAGACCTCGACCCGTTATTTACGAAAAACAAGAACCTCGGTATATATGACCTCAACCCATTGCTTGATGCGAAACAAGAACCTTGGTATAAGGAAGACGCCACAAACGGTGGTGGAGCTCCGTTTGATAAGTCGTTGGTGAACGCCACGGGAAATCCGATAAGTTCGAATAGTTCTTCAAAGAACCGTAGAGAATACTCTCACAATTTGCTGAATAATGATCTACTTTTTATTCATTGCATATATGCCTATTTAAAGGGCTAGCCATTACAAAGAAACTCCCTAAATGGTATCCTAATTAGGGCTAAAAATCTGGTGCAAAATATCTCTTAGTTGCCTAAAAGATACTTGCCTAAATGAAAAGATACTCAACCCTTTTAAGTAGCCGATCACATGCCTAAACTAGAAAAGGAAATTTGGGAATGGATGTATCCAGCCATATACACCCATATAAGCAAATAAAAAAAAGGAAATTAATTGGCATGCAAGCCTTACATATAAATCCAAAAAGGAATGTTTTTATTCTTGGCTAGATTCTTCTAGAACATGAATCATATTGATGATTCCGTGCTGCTCACTTGGATCATGCTCAATGGTCCTCCACGAATATGCTTGATTTGCTTGAGCCCATGCCTCTTGAATCAATCCATTGAGTACCTCTTTAAATTTCTTGGCCCGTGCTCTTGTCACCGGCCCAATTGGGACTTGGACTTGATCCCTTGGAGTTATATTGACATTGATTGCATCACACTGGTTGGCCCCAATATACTGAATATTTTGGAGAGGGTGCTGCAAAGTATTTCGATGGACTTGCTGCTCAAACTCTCATCCATAAAGGTAATGGTATATCTTGGAATTCTACTTCACGCTTTAACAATATCAAGGGGCTATTTATTGATAAGAAAGTTACGGACAATCCTCAAAGCCTTGCCTATTTCATCAGCATCTGTTCCAGTTGCTTAGTCTTTCGCAATGGTGACTCCTTCGCTGTAGAGCTGTACAACCCCCATTGTTTTGGTCGCCAATTCGGATATTGTCAAGAGACTCCGAATGAGCTTGAAAGAGATGAACGTTTCACCACTTCAAACATGGCCCTTAGACATTGGCGGATTAGCATTTAGTACAAGACTGAATCAAAAGCATTGTTTCCCTCCTCACCCATCAGTTTTAGAAGACATACTACTACTTCTTTTCAGCAATGGTGGGAAAAGGTATATGACGATCGTCTCACAAAGGCAAAAGACCTCCTTGAACAAAGTACACATACTGACCCAACAAAAGCTAAAAATGGCAAAGGCGAGGAGGATGAAACACGTCAAGGAACCAAGCCTCCAACCAAGAATGTGAAGGATGTGAAGGATATGAAAGGCGCTTCAGACAAAGCAACAGCTGCCAAGAACATAGAGACTTCTGCTTGCCGCCATCCACGTATAGTCTCCAAACCCTTGGGCAAACATACGATGGTTCGTAATGCAATCAACAAGCGTGCCATTCCTCACGAAGGAGAATAAAGTAGTATAAGCAAGGAATATTGCAACTAGAAGCGATTGCCAAAGAAAGCAAAACCCTCTATCGTAGACGATTTAAGACTTGGGTAGGATTTTTTTGATGGTGTGCCTTTTGCTTCTGTTCCATTGGAAGACCTAGTAGAGGGGTTACAATTGGAGAATCTCGAGATGCCTAATGGAGACACTGTGTCGATTTCTGAAGGAAGTGTAGGTTTGGTCAACGTTCCTAACTCCTTTGACTTACTTGCTCAGAGACGCAAAGATTCCAATGTGACCAAGGCATTGGAGTTGGTAGTTACACCTGAATCAATTGCTCATGAAAGAACTTCAGATATCGCTCCTATGAAGGCATCACCAAAACTTCCTATAATGCCAACACGTCATGTACCTTCCGTAATCTCCACATTTCAAGAAGAGTAATATATTTTTGAATGCCAACGCAACTATCTCCAGTCCTTATGGAAAGGAATCTCTCAAAAGATTGCTAGATACTGTCTGGATCTTCTTAATTCTCTCTTGAAGAAGTTGGAAAAGTGATGAAGGAGATGGAAAGAACTAACATAGTGGATGTCTCGCCCTTAAAGAACTTACTTGCAACATTCTTTCAAAACATCAGACACTATAATTCTACTCGCTCTTCTTCCATGGAGAAAATGTCGAGAGAAATAAAAATAGAGTCAGTAAAAAAGGCCAAGCATTCTATTTTTGATGCCAAAGTTGAATAAGGTGAAATGGTTAAAGATGTACAAGCCTTTCAAGTGACAGTTGCCAAAATTGACTCTGAAGAAGCTAAATTGAAGAAAAAGTTAGAGGACCTACGCATTTGGAGAGAAGAGGTGAAGTCATCACCGCTTGAGCGAGAAGAAAAGTTATTA
>CM065391.1:3210000-3360000 GCA_033060915.1 Euryodendron excelsum | reverse complement strand
TATGATATTCGCCATGTAAAACTTAGCATCGATAAAATGTGATTCTACTTCAGTGAAAGGTTTGTCATCAACAACAACCTTTTTTACGACACTATTGCGGTAATACTTAAAGCATTGGTGGAGAGTAGATGGAACAACACCATTCTTATGCAGCCAAGGTCATCCTAGCAGCATGTTATATGAAGTCTTAGCATCAATGACATAAAATAACGCACTTGATGTCATGTCATCGATGAGTAAGTCGAGACAAAGAACTCCAATAGCTCTTTGTCCTCCTTGATTAAACCTTTATATCATCAAGTGACTAGGGGAAAGCTCCTCCATTATGACGCCAAGTTTTTTCGCAGCATGAAGAGGCAAAATGTTGACAGCTAATCCACCATCCAAGAGTATCCTATTGACTCTTTGCTCTCGCGCATATCCAGTGATGAAGAGAGGACGATTGTGTGGCGTTGAACCAAGCAACAGATCTTCATCTGAGAATGTGATGTTTGACATGCAAGTAATACAATTATTCGAACAAGATTGGACATCATGCTCAACTGGCATATGCATAGGTGAAGAAGGTAAGTCCTCAATATGCTTAGGGGATTCTTCGACATCTACGTCATTACATGCAACCATATTACCTTAATGAATTGATTTTGGGAAAAACTCCCACAAGGTAATAGGAGTGCGTGGCTTTTGGATATATGAATCCTTTGGTAATGCCGACGCTACCTTCTTGGCCTTTCTCTTTCTTTGTTGCTTCTTTGCCTTGGGCTTAGCAGAAACACAGTTTGATTGCACGTGTTGAGAACAACCTGACTTTGGATTTTTTTTTTCTTTTATGAGTGATGAGGGTCCATCCTTTGTCATCTAAGCTAGCCGACTCGGTCACATTATCATCATTGCCCTCATTTGTGGATGGCTGAACTAAAGAAGCAGGTGATGGAAGGTCAACTAGGCTAATTGATCCAAATTGAACCTCTAATCTGGGTGATGTAGGAATGTGCCTTCCAAGTCTTTGAGTTCCTCCATGGAGGACTATGGGATCAAAGGATCCAAAGACTATGGTAGACTGAATTGTTGCTACCACTTTCTTGTCTTCTTCCAACATAATCTTCCCTTGGTTGGCTAATCCTAAAATTTTTTCCTTTAGAATGAAATAATGTTGAGTTAGATGGCTCACCAAACAATGGTACTTGCAATAGTTTGGGTCATTAACCTTCCTGGCTTCCTCAGGTCACTTCATCTCTGGGAACTCGATAACATTCAATTCTAATAGTTGATCAAGCATTTTAGGGACTTTAGCATCAGGAAAATGGTACTCCTTAGCTTGCATTTCTTGTAATATGAGTTTTTCCTTCACTTAGCTTGAATAGAATTAGTTTTCTCTACTTCTTTATTCTTAGACTGAGCAGAGATTTTGACTGGTGCAGTGATTATACTAATAGATTCTTTAGTATTTGGTTTAGAGAAGGACTTATTGCCCTCTTTTTGATTGTCAGGTTTATTTTCTCCTCTACGATGATCTTGAAAACGCGGCCCTTGACTTCCATTTGCAGTAATGCTAAGCTCCATATCATGAGCTCGCATTGCCAATTCTTTAAAGGTTTTGTGCTTGATTCCTTGAAGAATATAACGCAAACCCCATTGCATGCCTTGAATGCACATCTCAATTGCAAAAGTCTCACACATCCTATCCTTACAGTTAAGGCTTAGGTTTCTCTAGCGGTTGATGTAGTCAACGACTGATTTATCTTTCCATTGGTAAGAACTGGTAAGCTCGATCATACTAATAGTACGACGAGTGCTGTAAAAGCAATTCAGAAACTCTTGTTCTAACTACTCCCCACTATCAATCGTGCGAGACTCAAAGTCACAATACCAATAAAAAACATTGCCCTTGAGTGTGTGAACGAATTGTTTGACAAGAAGATCTCCATCAGTTTTAGCATTGTTGCACATTTCCACAAAATGGACAACATGTTGTTTTGGATTACCTTTGCCATCGAATTGTTGGAACTTTGGTGGTTGGTAACCAACCGACATCTTTAGTTGATCGATCCTTTGAGTGTAGGGCTTAGCATAAGTGAGAGAAGATTTTGGAGTTCCCTCGTACTTATCTTTGATAGCGCCTAGAATGATCTCCTTCAGTTGGTTGACAGTGATTGATCTATCAACCGAAACTTGTAAGTTAGTCTGGGTCTTTTACTGTTTGGCAGAAGACTCAGTAACATCTTGTAATTTTAGAGGGTTGTCAGTAGCTTGGTTTGACTCTCCCAGACTCTTTATCTTGTTCATCATGGATGCCATTTGGACATCACAGTCTTCCATTATTTTGCATAGTGCCTCAACAGTTTTCGTCAAGGCAGTAAGTTGTTCCTCCATGGCAAGAGTATTTGTTGTTATGACAGGCATGGCAATAGAGTTGAAAGAACCAGTAGGTTGAGCTTTGACTGAGGAGTACTAGAAGACGAACTAAAGTCAGAGTTAGTTGCATCCTCAATCTCTTTACCATCGTGTTGAGGCTTTGAAGCAGAGTTTGTAGACATAGAAGGCCATGAGAAAGCCTTTTCCAGCATTGCAGCAATGTCCTTTGCCCCCAGTGCAACAGTTTCTCCCTTGCCTTCCGGAAGGCCCGAGGAAACTGTTGAGGTCTTTGGTAAATTTGAACCAAAAACTAGAATTGGTTTAGGAAGAAGAGAGGTTTGAGCTAGTGTCTCAACAACAGCCTTTGCTTTGCTTCTAGTTATTGGACCAGAACTTTGAGTGCCCGAGCTAGTGTGGAAAGTTGCTGAAGATTTAAAGCCTCCAGCCTTGCTTTGAGTAGCCTTAGAATAATCCTTCTTAGGAGCCATTGCAAAGTTGTTTGGATTTGCTTGTCGAAGATGAGAGATGAGAGGTAGAGAAGGTCCCACTGGGCGTGCTAGAAATTTGTACACATAAAATTCTTGTCTAAAATAATAAGACAAAATCGTAGTAGCAAATTGATTTTATTGCTTTTGAATAAGCGGATTACAATCTCTGAAACAATTTCTAATCAAAGAAATTAATCCTCTAATTCTTCACTTCTAGAACGTTGACTCGAGGGCTTGAAGCTTAATCCCGAATCATACCCTGTGTTTTTCTTCAATTTATGCGAAGAAGATGTTTGAAGGAGAAAGTTCTTCAGAGCTTTGATGCTTGATCTGTAGTGTTCTCTCTTGCTTGTGTAGACAGAAATCTTGTCTTTTATGTGTCCTTTTTGAAGGGTCACTCTCTATTTATAGTTGAAGGTGGAGAATTTTGATAAGCTTGAATTTCCTCATGATAATTATCTCTATTTAATTTTAAAAGATAATAATCAATGAGAATATTTATAGACATGTGCCCAACTTTAATTGGAGAAAATACGTGTCTTCTTCCTTATGGGTCCCATTTGAACAAGTGGCACACTTTGATTGGCTTAAAACTTGTCATTTAAACACTGCATCATTCTAACACGTGGCGACATTTTATTCGCCCTGTCTTACAGGTTTTGACACGTGGCAATGTTTGAATTGTCAGAATTTGTGATTTTATAAAACACTGGACAACTTTTGATTAGCTAAATTTTGCATGTCTATACCACCATCGTCACCACCTCCCTCCTCCCGAACCTCAGTCATCAGATATCTCAATCGAGCAGGCAAGGGTTTGCATGACCTCGTTTGGTGACGGTTCAAATCCAGAGGTGTTGCATCTGCCCCCAAGTCCACTCAATGCCTTCTGAAACTCTCAACCCCCTTGACCGAACCCCACCTCCATAGCTTGCGCACAAAAAAGGTTTGACTAAGAAGCTTGTGCAAGGGTTTGCACACAGAAGGTTAGTGGTGAGGGGTCGGTTGGAGGTAGGTTCAAGGTGGGTCTTTGATGATTGTGAATTGGTGTTGGCCATGGAGAGGCTTGGGCATGGGTAATGGTGGTGGGTTTGAGAGAGAGAGAGAGAGAGAGAGAGAGAGAGAGAGAGAGAGAGAGAGAGAGAGAGAGAACCATTAGCCACTGTTATTTTGGCTTGAAAAAAGGGGTGGGAGAGAGATGGGTAATGGGAACAAATTAATTAACCAACTAGACTAGATTAGTTGACAAGATTTTCTAGCCTTCGTTAAGGAGGTCAAGAGTTCGAACTTTTTTTTTTTATCTCTTTTTTGACTTTAGCCCTTCTTATAATCTCTTTTGACAGATCAAAAAAAAAAAAGGGAGGGGGGGGGGGGGGGGGGGGGGGGGGGGGAAAAGAAAGTTATTCACTTACAACCTATTTGGAACTTGGGGAAGGGAAGGGAAATGAAAGAGAAAATCATTGTTTGCTTTTCTTTCTTCATTTGATTCTATTTAGGAAGAAAAAAAAGGCAAAAAAGGAAAAACTTAAAATCACTATCTCTTTCTCTTTCTTCTTTCCCTCTTCTTTCTTTCATTTTCTTCACAAAATCAAATAAGAAAAGACAAATAATTTTCTTTAATTTTTCTTTCCCTCCCTTTTCCTTTTCTTCCCCAAGTTAAAACAGGCTATTGATTTAATTTATTATTTTATTTATGTTATCAAGGAAAAATTCAAAATTTTAAAACAACACAATTTAATCAAGTCAATATCCGTTAGTTGACTAATGTTGGAGTAATGGTAAGGACGAATCTATGACAAAGTTTTAAAAATAAGAGAGGATAGTGTCATTGTTAGAATGTGAAGAATACTTTCTTGAATTTTGTTAAACTTTAGGAATGGTCAGTCTAATTTACCCAGTTCTTTAATGTGCTCTAAAAAGAGTAAATTAGTGGACATCACTGTACAAAAGGGTAGAGTAGTTAATTGAAAATGAAAATTTGAGATTGTAGACTATATTGATAATTTTTAAAATTTCTATACTATATATTGGTAAAATCTGTGTATTTGAATATTTTCTTGGTAAAAATCCCTTTTAACTATTTTGAATATTAGTAATTGATGAGTTATCTTTCCCATTACTTCCCATGAGATTTTCTAATTTTTCTCTCCCCGTCTTCCTTATTTAAATCTTAACCGTCTTACTTATTTAAATCTTCACTTAGTTACCTTCCCGATTTATGAGTTGTTTAGGAATGTGCGTATAATCTTTGAAAAAAAAATCTTAAGATAATTAATGTCTGAAATTGCCCTTTTCTCACTTTGCACCATTTGAAAAGGAAACTAAATCGTTATGCACATATAAACACACATATATGCATCAAATATATATACATATGTCATTCTAAAGTGTTTTAATTTGTGTAAAATTTATTTACATAAATTGGATACAAAACTACGACACGGTCATAATGAAAACAGTGAAAGAGTTTAAGCACACCATACAAAGCAACACTTATAATTTTACAACGATGTGTCTCTTTTCTAATGGTACTTGTGCAAATAAATTCGATGCTATGTATGGGTGAAAATTGTTGAAATTATTTTTAAAATATATAGTATATGTAGTAGATACAAAATTTAAGTGTGAGCATGTGTGTTAAGCCATATGTTCGCCACGCGCACATCTTGCCTGCAAGTCGCGTGGCGCAATGTGGCGCTTTAGTGGCGCACTTGACACTTGGACACGTGGCACGTGTATGTATGGCATGTGATCAAGACCATTGATTTTTGTCAATCATGATGATTAACGATCGAATGACTAATACATAAACAAAAAAGATCGTATGGTGAGAACCACATCTGATCATAGAAGTGTAATGTATGATCTGATCAAATAATAAATAGATGCGATCTACACCGCTATATTAATAAAAGGGCGATCTAACGGCTATGTTTAAACCTGCAAGTGACTTTTAGAAATCAGTTATTATTTGAATTCTAACAGTCATGTTTGGTCTAAAAAGATACCAAAATGTCTATAAAAACATGGCAAATTTGCAGACAAAAATAATATAATTTTTCCTACAACAACTCTATATATTGAAAGGCAATACAGTTTTTGATTCTTTTCTAGTTTTATTGTTCATCATCTCTGAAGTCTGTTTCTGCAGAAATAGACTTTCAGATTCTTGGCAGACTTGATAATCAGAGGGTATTCGGGTCTAATTTCGTGCGTGCAACACGCAGTCAGAGTTACAGATTTTTCTGGGCTCCATTGTATCTTGGAGGCAATTCGCCATTAACTCGGTACACATCAGATTCTGAGAATTGGTGGGGGCGAATATCGTATTAACGAAAGCGATATTAATCATGCCTTGGATGCGATTATTCATCTTCTTCTTTCTTTTACAGATTTCTGAATTAACAAAAATTAACTCGATCCTAAATAATTTCCAATTTTTTTTTACCCCTAATTATTTTGTAATGTGTGATCTTTTTCTTTTATTTATAGTTAATATGTTGGGGTAAGTGACACTGTAGGCTTCCTTTGGATCAGATTTCGTTGAGCAGGTCTAATAAAAAATAATTGATTTAGGCTAATTTAATTAAAATATTAATCTAAATAATCTTAAAAGAACAATAACTAGAAGCGGGCTTTGGTTTTCGATTTTTTAAAATTTTTCTTGACTCATCATTCGATTCATTTCTAATATTTCATGTATTAATTTATCTACAATAATGCCTTTCTTTTTTAACAAGAATTTCTATTGTATGTGATTTTTCATTATTTTCTCCAAATTGAACCAATTCTTTATTGTTGACCAAAGATTGAAACTCGATTGAATCAATGAATCAAGTTAATTTCCTTCTACTAGTTCATAAATTAATATCGTTAAGAAACATCTAATTATTTTATTTTTAGCATTATAGTTAAAATATCCAAAGAACTCCATCTCACTCGTAAAATTCTTTTTTTATTTTTTTTGAGTTTGTTACTATAATTTTGTATTTAATTTTCCTATAAAACAATTATTGAAGTCATGATATTTTCCGTGCATTGCAGGCCTTTTATATTTTCTTTTTGCCAAAATAATAAGAGAGCTTTTATTAAAATAAAGACCACAAAGATGAAAACATAGTTAGAGAAGCTCAACACTCCAGGTAGAGAAGGCAGACTACGAGTTTAAAAAATCTATAGGCATAAGGGATTTCTTTGCACAAGCATGTGCAGCCCCATTACAACATCGTGTAATAAACAAGATATCAGAAATGGTTGAAGACTGAAGCAAAGTCCAAAAATCCTTCAGCACTACCACAACATCCAAAGAAGGGGAAGACGGTCTGTTTATGATATTTGCTATTGCTTCCCCATCAATTTCTATTTGAAAAACAATTTTAACTTGTTTCAGATTATTTTTTATGGTAAAGCTCAAGTTTAGAAATTTGTTCTTCTTCCTTTTTTTTTTTTTTTTTTTTTTTCAGTTATATGCGTTTTGGTTTTGATAGTAAGGCGCAAGGATTTTAACTTTGTTTTTTATACCCAAGTTAAGGTTTGTGACGAGGATCTGAGTTTCATCGTAGATGGATACAGTGTTAAGGTTGTTACGAGTATATACATACTCGTTTTATAAAATTAAAAAAAAAAAGAAAGAGAAAAAACATGTGGTATTTTAGAAGTGATAGTTTTCTACGAAAAGGCTTATACAGCAAGAATGATTTAATTTGTATGCATTAATTGCAACCGTTCATTAAGACGTTGTTACCCTATGGAAAATTATTTTTATTAAACAAATTCCGAAAAATCATTTGCAGAGGGATAGGGAAAACCCATGCAGTTTTATCCTTTCTTTTTTCATTTTTTATTTTATCAGTGGTGATGAGCTTGACAATCAGGGGTATCCTTTTTCTACCTATATTCCTGAAACTAGGGTAAAGACTGTTGTGCTTCGGTTTTTTCACTCGAGTCATCTCAGCTCGGAAAAAAGCATGATACTTTATCTGTTAGAACTTATCCTCCTAAGAAGACAAGTGTGATGAGAGTTTGGACTTGAAAATAATTTTTGAATTTAAATAAGGACTTTTGAAAAAAGTTTTGGAGCTGTCACATAACATAGTTCAAAATATGTAGGTCACCTAAACTAAATATAATTCGAAAATTAAACTTACATTTTTCAAAAAATGTTTTGAAAATGTCTTCTTAAGAGGGTTTTGAAAAATAGGTTTTTAGCAACTTTTTGAAAATGTTTTGAAGCCCTCTTTAAAAATGTGACTCCGGCTTTCATCTTTGAAATTAAAATTGTATAGTTCGGAGGTTGGTTATATGTAAGGAAGTTATCCTAAGATCATCACCCTACCTTACCCTTTTGGTACCTACATGTTTGATCACCCTTAGTTCACTTACTTGAATCACCGGTTACTATTATCCACCTTATATTCACTTTTAGACTTTTAAAAGAGGGATTTTGTCATCACTTTTTAGATGAATGATACAAGTTTTAAAGAGAGTTTGGAAGAGTTTGAAAAGATTTTGAAGTTTGATTTTGAAAATATAGTTTAATTTGAGAAAGAATTTTAGAAAATTTATTTGACTTGAAATAATAGTTATAACTGCACCTATTCGAAAGTTGCTTGTCTATTTATTTGACGAAAATCAGATCATTCGTAGTTCGAATAATTTGAAATATTTGACAAGTGTTTGGGGTGTGAGTTTTGAAAATTGTGTGATTAAAATATTTTTAAAAAGTATCCATTTGAAGGACGTGGTGACCACACCAAGGTTTCTCTAAGTTGCCTATGTATTTCATTTGGCAAGAATCAGGTCAGTTGTAGTTCAGGCGATTTGAAAGATTTGATGAATGTTTGAGGTGAGTTTTAAAAATTATGTGATTGAAATATTTTTGAAAGTGTCTATTTGAAGGACGTATTGACCGCACCTAAATTTCTCTAAGTTGCCTACGTACTTCTTTTGATGAGAATTATGTTATTCGTTGTTTGGACAAGAGTCGGTGTCTTAAAAATATTTTTGAAACTTGAACTCAAGAGAGTTTTGACTTAAAAGTAGACTTGGAGAGTTTGAAATAGAACTTGAGAATGTTTTGAAGTGTTTTTGAAATGGACTTGAGGTTTTTGAAGATGCCTTTGAAATAAGACTTTCGGATGTTTTGAAATGTCTTTTAGAAGCAACTTGAGGGGGGTTTTCAATGGTTTTTGAAATAACTCAAGAGGGTTTTTGAAATAACTTGAGAGTTTTTGAAATGTTTTGAAACAATTCAAGACAGTTTTGGAAAGTTTTTGAAAGCTCGACTAAAGATTTTGAAAATGGAGTTTGAATTGGAATATGACTCTTTTGAACTTGTCTTTGAAAAGTTTTTGAAAATAATTTTGTATACCTTATGAAAGGTATGTTGGATATCTTATCACCCCTTAGAGACTAGTTATTGAGTATCTAAACTCTTTAGAGATTATGAATTTTAGAAATATTTTTGAAAAAAGGGCTAGAAATTTTCCTTAGGGTTTTAGAAATTTTAGGGTTATGAAACTCTATTTTAATCTCTCACATTGTCTTGAACAACCCTACTTTTGAAAGAAGTTTTTTGAAAACATTTAGGATTGCAAAACCCTTTTATGAACCTTCAAGGTTTCATTTTCCTTTGGAAACCCTAGCCATGAGATGGTTAGGATCACCTTAGAGTTGTGAGTTTTTGAAATCATTTTTGGAAATAGTTTTAGAAAATTTGAAAGTATCTAGCTATTTTAGGTTATGATAAGTTTAAGAGAACTTTTGAAAATATTTTAAGAAGATATGTAAACATTTTGAAAAGACATTAGAGTATTAGTTTTTGGAAACTCAAGAGAGTAGAGTGTTTTTGAAAATATGCTTTGAAAATCATTTGGATTGAAAGATGGTTTGGAAGAGGTTTGGAATTAGAGTCTTGAAACCAGCTAACCTAGGTTAGGGTGAACTAGGATTAGGTTGACTTAGGTTAATTAACTAGAGTTAGGTTAACTTAGGGTTGAATGAACTAGGATTAATTAACTTAGGTTAAGTTGACCAAGGGTTTTGATAACTGGGGTCAAGTTAAACTAGGGTTGGATGAACTATGAACTAGGTTTAATTAACTTGGGTTAGGTTAACCTAGGGTTTGAAAAATTAGGGTCAAGTTAACTTAGAGTTTGGACAACTAGGGTTAAGTTAACCTAATGGTTTGGACAAATAGTTTTGGAAAGATTGTTTTGAACTATGGTTTTGTCCTAATGGTTTTGGAAGGGTGATTTTCAACTAGGGTTTAAGCTTAGTGATTTGGGAAGGTGGTTTTGAATTAGGGTTTAGACCGAGTGGTTTTGGAAGGTTTGAAAAAGTGATTTTACACATGAATTTTGAAAGGATGTATTGAAAATCATGATTTCATGTAAAGAACTTATCATTTCATATGGAAAGCTTTATGAACCACATAGAAAATTATCATTTTATGTAGAAAAGTTATCATTTCATGTGAAATCATTTTGGAAAATCAACTCAAAAGAGTTAAAAGTTTTGAAAACCATTTTTACAAAATTACTCAAGTAAGTGTAGCATTCGTATGGTGGATACTTGGAAACCACTCCAAAGAGGGTTGCCTTGAAACCATTCCAACCACTAACTTAAGAGAGTAAAATTTTAAAAATCAAAATAGAGTATGTAGTTTTTGAAGACCATTTTGATAAAAACTCAAGAGAATAAATGTTTTGAAAACCACTTATAAAGAGGGTTGTTTTAGAATACCACTTTTAAGGTGTTGAAAATAACTCTAGTGAGCTAAGATTCATATGGTTAATTTGATGGAAACCACTCTAGTGAGGGCTTTCTTAGGACCATGCCAACCTCAAAACTCAAGAGAGCAAAAACAATTAAAGACCTCCTTAAAGGAGGGTTATTTTTGAAGACTTTTGAAGATATTGAAAATCTCTTTTAGAGAGGGGGTTTTGGAAACCATTTTCATGCAATTTAAGAGAGTGAAATGTATAGATGCAAAGGTAGAGATTAAGGGATTTTGAAAAGCTTTCTAAGGCTTGAAAAACTAGTATTCTTGGCTTAAACTTAAAGAAACTCCAATTTAAGGACACTTTTTGAAAACCATTTTAACATAAACTTTGTAGAACTCTTGAACATGAAACTTGTAAAAGTTTGAAAAAGGTATGAAACATGACAACAAGACCATCACAAGCAATACATGAACATGATAACCATCATAGTGCAAGAGGGTCATAAATCATACAAGGTTCAAGACTATACCACATTGCAAAGGGCTCTAAGAGCCATAATATGCTCAAGTAGGCTCATGAGAGATCCCCCAATCGGTGGTTCTCATGAGCTTTCCTTTAAGCATGGCCTAAGAGCCTTCTTTTTCAAGCATACAAGAAGAGGGGGTAGAAGATATGGTTTAAAAGAAAAGAAGAGCCCAAATGAGCTTGGAGGGAGAAGAGATGGAGTGGGGAAGCATATATGTAAACAAAGCTTCACCTTGGTCTTCAAAGCTTCTTAAACTCTTAATTCTTTGGTTTTGGAGACTTGTATTGAATTTCGAAGGTTCTGTTTAGATTTTGGCAAAGTTTCCTTGTTATTTTTACCTCTGAAATATACTGAGGGGTAGTTGGGTATTTATAGGCAATCTGCCTCAGGGTTGGTGCATGTGCTACATGCGCTAGGACTTAGCCACTCATAGGATGCCATGTGGCATAATTTTACTGCCTTAACTTAGGCAGCAAGCAATTTTTTTAGGTGATTTGATCAAAATTTGCATGCATGTAACACACATTTTGCTACTGAGAACTTTTATGCCGACTTCACCTTGATGTCGTGTCATCCGGGAGATATCCGAAGAAATAGGTCTCGCTCATGACGTTCTCCTACATTTTCTCGTATATCGAGAGCCCTGGGGGAGCTTCGAATTATTTTAGAAGATGGAGCAATTGTCTTGGGGAAACATGTAAAAAGACAAGCCTTTGGTGAGCATCTGTGAGATGATCCATTGGTTTTCCAAAGTAGTCACTTTTGTGCCATGCGATCAAAGACCTCGAGAAGCGATCATCTTAATCAGACTATACCAATGGAAAGCTTTCTAGAAAGGCTTTAGCGAATTTCATAATTTACGCATTTTTCAAGTTATTTGATGGTGCGTTATAATAAGGGAATCAGAAAAAAAAAAGAGTCAACATTGGCCAAACGACTGTGATATGCTCCAAGAAGCTTTTGTTGACTTTAGAGGGGTTTTAAGTCGAGGACTTGTTCGGAAATGGATAAGGATGCGCTTCGGAGTATCCCAATGGATACCGGTTTGATTTCTAGAGCCGGTGTGGTTGAAAAGGGTGATCGGGCTGCTAGGGGCAAAAACAGTCATTTTGATTGAAACTTGCTAGAATTGGTCAGAAATAGACTTTATTGACAACTTGAATGTGCCAAACTTTCGAGACACAATTGGAGGTGGTAGACTTACCGTCTCAAGGAGTTTGTTCTTTTTCACAAGACGTGCTGGGGGTGCTTAGGGGCAAAATAGTTATTTTGATTGAGTATCATCGGAACTGGTCCAGAGTTAGTTTGAATTGTATATTGAACATGACGGACTATCTAGCGATAGTTTTGGAAGGGTAGACTTACTATCTCGAGGAGTTTGTACTTTCTTACAAGACGTGTAAGAGGTTCTTAAAGGCAAAATGGTCATTTTGATCGAGTATAACCGGAACTGGTCCGGAGTCGATTTGAATGGCATATTAAACATGTCGGACTGTCTAAGAACAGTTTTGGAAGGGTGGACTTACCGTCTCGGAGAGTTTGTACTTTCTTACAAGACGTGTAAGGGTTCTCAAGGGCAAAATGGTCATTTTGATCGAGTATCACCGGAATTGGTCTTGAGTCGGTTTGAATGGAATATTGAACATGTCGGACTGTCTAAGAATAGTTTTGGAAGGGTGGACTTACCGTCTTGGGGAGTTTGTACTTTCACACAAGACATGCCGAAAGGCCTAAGTGACAGTTTGGTTATTTTACTCGTGTCAACCTATTTGTGAGTGATTTCTAGCCACTTCAGTGGCTTGATAGTTTGTGATTGATTCTGTCACTCCGACATTAGAGCGTTGGTTTTAGAGATTGCCTGATCTCGAGAAACTATCCAATGCCAAGAGGCATAACGTACATTCTATATTGGCAGGCTAGAAGACGCCAGAAGTGAACCATTTAGAGTCTGTGAATGCTTTTGCCACTTCGATGGTGTGATTGTTTGTGAGTTTTTTTGCCATTCTAATGGCTAGGCATTTGTGAGTGCTTCTGCCACTCTGACGGTGTAATTATTTGTGAGTGTTTCCGCCACTTTGATGGCTGGATAGTTTGTGAATGCTTTCGCCACTCCAATAGTGGGGGGTCGGTTCCAGAGATCGCCTGATCTCGAGAAGTTTCCTGGAGTATCTAGGAGGATTATGGTCATTTGGCTTCAATTGGCCCTAATGGGCTCGGGAAGCAACCAATTTGACTTGATTAGAGTTTTGAAAAGCTGGATTGGGCTCGATTATGCTATGACTTTTGACTGGAGGTTTGGTTTGATTTTGAGATTATCGAGCGGGCAAAAATGGTGTGTTTACAAAAACATAATTAGATCTCTAGTCCTAGCACCATATCAAAGCCTTTTAGTTAACCAAGGTAACACCCCGTCAAAGTTATCCATCTTTAGTGCATAATTTCCAAAATCATTCAAATGTTAATTCACATAGTATTTTTTTTATGACCGGGTGTCTAGGCCAGTTTGCTTGCTCACCACAGTTAATTCTGAGGTTTGCGTAGTCCTTCTATCTCACACATATAGAGTAATTATCTGGCCAAAAAAATATAGTGGCTCAAAGAGTTTATAGCACTTAAAAAGTCTCAAACTTGAGATCTTGAAGAAAGCAATTCCTTAGACACCAAGCCAACTCCTTAAGATTAATTCACATAGTAATTACGTCATGAAAATTAGTCTAAGATACTCATAAGCAAGATCCATCAATATATAATAGAGTTCTTCAATATGACAGAGTTGGGTAATTTGAAAAGCTTTGAGGATAATTTTCTTTGGATAGGTTAATCCCTTAATAAAGTTAAAATTCCTCCACATATTTGGATCTCTTTGCTATGTAGGATTTTGTTTTTCATTATCCCTTTTGCCCCCAATGGTCTAGACTCGCACATGTTAGCCTATCTATGTATCTCTCTCACACACAACCCCCTCATTTATCATTGTTTTGTTATGGAATAGTGGAATAGTTGACTGGTGGATGACCTTCACGTGATTTGTAACCTACCCTTATATTTGCCTATATAAACGGAAGAGAGAAAGAGAGAAGAAGAGAATAAAGAAAGAAAAAAGAAAGAAAGAACAGAAAGAGAGAGAGACTGAAAGAGAAAGAGAGAGAGAGAGAGATGGAAAGAAAGAGAGAGACAGAAGCGAGACGGAAAGAAAGAGAGAGAAGAGAGTGAGAAAAGAAAGAACAAGAAGAAAAGAGAAGAAAGGGAAAAGCAAAGAGTGTAGGTAACCTATTTAAATTTTTGTTGTCTTTATTTTGTACCTTATAAAAGTAATACATACTTGGGTGATCAAGAAGATCAATCCCCATAGTTCCAGAAGAACTATTGAATTATTATTTGACAATTCCAGAAGAACTAGTTTTCTTATATACTGTGTTTTAATATTTTGCTTGCTGCAAATTCATTTAGTTTATAACACGTAATCAGCACGAAACTCTAAATACTGATTTATCTGGAAGGTACTTTATTATATTAGTGAAGGCACTTCATTAATATTTCAGTTCATTTACCTTTATTTTGGGTTCTTTACTGTTCACGCTTCACTTCATGGTAAAATTTATATCTATTATATAGTTGGTGAATAGTGATGCATAGTTGATGAATAGTATGAATAGTAGTTTAACTGTTGCAATAAATAGTATTTATTTCAAAACTTTATTGCTTTATTTCTCTCAGATCTTGCATGTTTTGCCAATGATATTTGTAGATTTGTAATCCATATTTCGATATTTTTCCATACACATGTAACTTGACTATATTTTGATGTCTGGATTGAAAGTTACAATGGAGACAAAAATAGTGATATTATATATATATATACCGATCAAATGAAGTTTACTATTCATTCTACTATTCATGAACAGTAAAGAATAGTAATTGCATAGTAATATATAATAAACAATATGTAATCAATAGTATGGTAATACTTTTCACTGTTCTGTTAGTTACCATTTATCATAATACCTACCTAACATTAATATATTTAGTAGAGGTTTCACATGGTCAGTAATGTATGATTATCATATTTTATTATACTTAAAAAAAAAGAGCAATTAAATAGAAGAAATCAAGTATTCCTGTAGAATGCTTATTAAGGCTTGCACGACGTTTATTTAATTATTGTTACTTTATAAGGTCGGCCTGCCGCCTACTACTGCTTTCATTTATATTGTTGCTATTATTTAATTATATTTATTATAGCCGCTAAACGTTTCAAAAGCTTATTATGATTTAATGCACCTGGAGTTGCAACATAATCAATAAATGCACTTGCAGTTACAAAATTATGGTTGAATGCACCTGAAGTTGCAAGACAATGATTTAGTACACCGGAAGTTGTAAGAACAAGGATGCAGTACAGTGTTGCCAAATAAAAGAATGAGTACAATTTTTATTATTCAAATACGTCAACAATGAAAATGATGTGGAGAAAACATTTCTGATGAAGATATAATAACAAATATATTTATAATTTATGCCTCGAACGTGCTCAAAAAGTAGCAATATCGAGAGTGTTAATTCAGAAATTGTATTCCAATGGCACATCGTGTAAATATAATAAAAGATAAGAGGTCCACATTATTTTGATTTTGTTCCTCATTTTGTTCCTATGTTTTCATTAGTGTTATATCATATTTCTGAACAAAATACAAAGTTATAATATATATCAATCCCTAAAATGATAAGTGAATGGTATGGATCCATCGTGGTGTAGCTCACTAAATCTAGTACTATGATTAACTAATAGATTGGACCAATTTTATGTTATTCCCTAAAGTGAATGTACTTTTATTTGATGGTCATGAATATTGTCACAGATTTGATTACAATGTAATAATCTTTGAATTTTTGAAGATAACCTGAAGGTTGTAAATGCCACTAGAAGTGGAATAATGTGAGCTCAACCTCTCAAGAAGTATGAAGATATTTTATTGGTTACGTACCTGTAGTACGATGATTAAATATTCAATAGATTGCTATGATGGAATAATTTTAATTTTGCATTTGAAAGCATGGATCATACCAATGCGTTAATTATTACAAATATAAATGGGGAAGACATATGTCTAGCAGACATTATTAGAACGCACACAATTCTTTGATATGGTGTCAACTTAACATTAGCTGAAATTAATGTTAAAACAATAACAAGCATTACAAATTGATTGTTAGCTCCAGACAAGCTATGCTCTAGAAGAGTTATACTTTACAAGAGCTAGCACAATGTGGTCAAGAGAAATAAAACTCTATATTGATGATGCATTCTATTCTACTAGCAATATAAGAAATTTGCTCAACTCTTATAGATTTGTTTACTTTATTTTTGTTATACTAGGAGCATATGATGAAAAAGAATATAGCAATACAGGTAATGAAAAATATCTTTTTTTACACTTCTCTTTTCATGCTAGAAGCATATAATAGAGAAACTTGTTACTTTTCTTCTAATTTATATTATATTAGGGATTATCTGCAGTGAGAAACTAGAAGTTTTTTGACCCAAAAGATTTTTATACTATGAAATCACCTGAAGTGATACAACAAAAGTATTTGTGGATTACCTGCAGTGACAACATCTGAAGTGATGCAATAGAAGTGATTTGATCCGAAAAGAATTTTATATTTTAACATGATTGTCTTAGTCATCTAGGATCAGCAATGATATGTCCAATACTTCACAATTTTCATGGATATCCGCTAAAGAACCAGAAGATTCTTTTTGCCAAACCATTATTTGTTTACTCTGTGAGATTAATATATCTTTATATATAATGGTTACATATTTATTTACTGTTAACTCTTACATTTTACTGATAATCCTTATGTTACATCAGTTTTTTCATCATTAGGGGGAGATATAAGACGCAGCGTGATCCTCAGACAGATCAATGTGAATTTGAAGTTCACAAAGAAATTATTTACTTATATATGATTGCAAATCAATTGCCTGAAGCATTTACCGATACAAATACAATAATCAAATCATATTGATACCAGTTGCTAATGCTATAACACATATTAATGTCCCCATAGGACAATATGTTGATGTCCCTGTAGGATCATATGTTCATATAATCGCATATAATTTTAAAGCGCTTAAAGTGTGAAAGGAATGTCGGTGCAAAAATTAAACTCTTAGAAAGAGGAAAACACAACAAAATGAGCACTTTCTTGAGAAGGAACTACTGAAGAGCAATTTCTTGAAGATGAAAATGAACCTCCAGAAGAGAAATCTCAATCATCTAAACTTTTTGAAGAAACTCCTGTTAAAGAATTTTTAAAAGAGAAATCTCCTGAAGAGATATCCCCTACAGAGGAGATGGTACCTGATAATAATAAGAGCTTAATAAATAATAATGAGAATACAGGAGAACGATGGAATAGAAATAACGTTGTTGTTGCCAACATATTTCTATTTAAAGTGACTCTTGCAATTATCAGAAGTAATGCAAAGACTAAACCATAGATAGTCAACAAATGTCGATAATATGATCGATCAAAATGAAAGAAATTGCTGAGTTAGAATTAAACTCATTAGCATAATGTAAAGTATTGAACTTGTAGTTCAAACACCAGAAGATGAAAATATCGGACTTGTAGTCCAAACACCAGCAGATGTCGGACTTGTAGTCCAAACACCAGAAGCTGTAAAGTATTCGGACCAGTAATCCACCCACCTGAAGATGTAAAATCGGTTTGATACAAATGGGTATTTGCATAATGAGAAAATGAAATAGTGCGATAGAAAGCACTACTCTTACTAGAAGGTTTCTCGTAGAGACTTGGTATTGACTATAATGAGAAATTCTATCCTATAAGAATACAATTACATTCATATTATTAATTAGTTTGTCAGTCTCAGAAAGACTGAATATGCATTTAATGAATGTATAACACAGCCTATTCATATGGTGGATTAGGTAATGATATACATATGCAATTGAAGCAAATACCTCGAATTATAGCTTTAATGATATATGTATAGGTTACACCAATCTGGACGCAGATGGTATAATTATCCTAATAAATATCGGTTGAAAGATATGTGAATAGTATAATTATCCATACATTGTTTTTGAAATTTGGATTTCTTATTATTGCAATTTTGAATATTATTGGTCTCTGGAAGAGATTACAAAAGCTACTAGTTATTTAAAGAATAACTTGAACTTAAAATACCTATCGAAGAACAAATTATTGTCTTGTCTTGCAGATTAAGCATTTGTCAGAAAGAATTTTATTCATCAGTTGACATATACAGAAAAATGTTATATTGAATAAGCTCATCTATGAAATTCTCCAATGGATGTCTGATCACGTGATGTACAGCAAGATAGTTCATTTCTGTTCTCGAGAAGATGGTGACAAATTTTTGGTCCTGAAGTACCATATCTTAGTACAATCGGTACTTTTATATCTCTTGCAAATTGTATAAGACTTGATATCACATTCTCTGTCAATGTATTGGCAAGATATAGTTTTGTGCCAACTCAACAACATTGGAAAGGGACCAAAAGTAGAGTTAGTCGGCTATGCAGATGCTGGTTATCTCTCTGATCCACATAAAGCATGATCACAAATCGGCAAGTCGAGAATGCATTTGGTTGAAAGCAATGATCCAACATATTCAAGATAGTTGCGGACTATCCTCGATCAAAGATACCTCAATAATATTATATAAAGATAATGCATCATGTATTGCATAAATCAAGGGAAGCTACATCAAAGGTGACAGAACCAAACATATGTTGCCAAAATTCTTTTATGCACATGAACTCTAGAAAAACGGTGATATTGATGTCCAGCAGATACGTTCAAGTGACAACTTGACAGACTTATTTACCAAAGCACTCCCAACTGTAACATTTGAGAAATTGGTACACAACATTGACATACGTTGTCTTAAAGCTCTGAACAATTGAAGGTACAAACTTCAACTTCATACCATATGCATGAATGAGGGGGAGTCGCAGACTGTACTTTTTTTCCTTCGCCAACAGTTTTTTTCTCATAAGGTTTTTATTGGTAAGGTTTTAACGAGACAGTTTTTAGCGCACTCATGAGGTTTCTTGTGGCGGTCATACAAGGGGAAGTGTTATGGAATAGTGGAATAGTTGATTGGTGGATGACCTTCACGTGATTTGTAACCTACTCCTATATTTGCCTATATAAACGGAAGAGAGAAAGAGAGAAGAAGAGAATAAGAAAAGAAAAAAGAAAGAAAGAACAGAAAGAAAGAGATACTGAGAGAGAGAGAGAGAGAGAGAGAGAGAGAGAGAGAGAGAGAGAAAAGAAAGAGAGAGAGAGAGAGAGAGAAGAGAAAGAAGAAGAAGAAAAGAGAAGAAAGGGAAAATCAAAAAGTATAGGTAACCTATTTAAATTTCTGTTGTCTTTATTTTGTATCTTATGAAAGTAATACATACTTGGGTGATCAAGAAGATCTATCCCTATAGTTCCAGGAGAACTATTGAATTATTATTTGATAGTTCCAGAAGAACTAATTTTCTTATATATTGTGTTTTAATATTTTGTTTGCTACAAATTCATTTAGTTTATAATATGTTTCAGTTTTTATTGTTTTGACCCCGTCAGAACAATTTTTTCCCATGAAAATAAAGTAAACTAAAAGTAAATTTAAGTGGCTTCTCATTTTCTTGTATCATGATTTAGTCTATTACAGTTCAGTTAGCTGTAGGTAGAAAAATGCTTAATTGAATTGAGTTGGGTGAGTTCCATTAACTATATATTACATTAATGAACCATATACTGCAACCCGTCCATGGAAACGAAGTCAAATTAAGTATCTGTACTGATTTTGTCATTTAGGGACAATTTGGCATGTTCCTTTCAATGATGCAGTAGTGATCAAGTGAATAATGATTAACAATTTCCAGTTTTTTATTTCACCATGCATAGTGGAGACCAATAAAAACTTAACATGTGCAGTATTTAGAAGGAAGCAAACTTTGAAAAACATTTTTGCTACAGCTAGAAGATTTGAAGTGTTCAATGGGTGTGAACTTAATTTTATTATCTAGATATATAGTATGAATACAGATAATTCCTACACCAATTAAACTTTATTAATCCATCCGTTGACCTTAATAGAATCATTACTAATACTGCAAATTATTATGCTTAAGAGTTGCTATTTTACACTACAGCCAGTTCTATAAGTTATTGAAATAGTCATATGCTTGATCCTAAAAATTGATACCTATTATGACTCATTTTGTCCCCTTGCAGGGATGAGTCTCAACTGACTTACATTCCATATACATTTTGAAACATTCAATAACTTAGCCCGTTAAATATTTTAAGAGAAAAATTACGAAGAGCTTCCTCACTAATTTTATTTGTCCAAAAATCCTTTTACAGATGATTTGAGGAAGGCAAGTAGAGCCATTTAATTCCCAAATGTTCTTATGCCTTCTCGTACCAAGACGTAAAATTCAGCCACGTCCAAAAGCTCATGTGTATTCCACGCAAGTTGAATTGTGAGATTTTACATGAATTCTAATTACATTATATAAATTATAAAGTTGATTACATTCATAATTTTTTGAGAGTGATTTGAGAAAATTTTTTAGTAAATTATTAAAAAAACAAATAGAATTTTCTATTTTTACTCATTGAAAAAGGTTACATGCTTGTCACAAGGGCTTAATTGCTACAAATGAAAATGAAGATCCTGGAATGAGTTTTGATGTAAATTGCAGGGCTTAATTGCTCTTTTCTCAATTTTGCAAGTTTTAAAAATGAAACTAAATATTGTACGCATCTTGCATGGAATATTCATATATGTATTATCTTAAAGAGTTTAATAAAATTTATTTAGACAAGAGGGATACAAAAATGGAACACGTCATCATGAAAATATTAAAAGATTTTAGGCACAACATGCAATGCAATACTGAGGAGAAAGTGTCCTACTTTTGTAGGTACTTGTGTAAATAAATTTTTACAATATCTGTGGATGAAAATTAAAGTCTATCCCAAGTTTTCAATTTTTTACCCCTAATTATTAGGTAATGTAAGATCTTATTCTTTAATTGTAGCCAAAATAATCCTTAAAATTATCATCTTTTCCAACGAGAATTCTTAACTTCTGCTTTTTTATTTAATTAGGGTGCCAAGAGAATATGTATTGAGTTGTATGCGATTTTTCATTATTTTCTCTAAATTCTTCTTTATGGCTGTCCAAAGATGCAAATTGGATTGAATTAAGTTGATTTCCTTCCATTAGTTGATATACAAGTATGGTTAAGCGACATCTAATTATTATTATTTTTGTAGCATTATAATTAACAAATTCAAAGAATTCCATCTCATATATTACTCATAAAAATATTCTTTTTTGTTTTTTGAGATTGTTATTATAATTTTTGTATTTAATTTCCTTATAAAAAAATTATTGCTGTCATGATTTTTCCGGTGCTTTGCACACGTTTAAATCTATTTAACTAAGAAGTCTCATCAAATCATGTTCTTCCAATTGAACCGTAAATGTAGATTAAAAGAATGGATACATTCACAACCTTACTAATTAGTTGTATTCACAGTTCTCTGGCCTATGAGTAAAAAATTGCGTTAAGGAATATCTCAGAATAATTTTAGAAGTCCACAGATCAGCTCACTATAATCAGCCAATAATACTCTTTTAAGTGTATATATATATTTAACAACACGTAGCGATGGAGTACGTCAATCTGTCAGCAGGGAATACAACTTACCCAAGACCTAGTCAAAGTTGTGATGTTTGAACTCTTCCATTTGAAGTCATCTTAATATTTTTTTCGTTTATTGTTATTGAGGTGCATGCACTGATAGCAACCTATAGCAATGAAGAATTCGTGTTTTTATATTTTCTCCATAATTTCAGTGACGCATAAAAGGGGCTATACCCAAGAATTAAAGAAAATAATAATGAAGGTAGCAATATAAAATTTTGCTGCTGTAGCAAACGTTAAGTGATACATACAGCATTAATTTATTCTGATAGGCCTCCGATGTGTACAATAGTAATAAACATAGTAACAATTATAGTTCGTGTAGGCAGGGGCTATTGGATATATATATATATCCAATAAGATAATACTCCTAGAGTTCAGTAAGATAATACTCCTTTCTGAAGAGGTCATATCCTCGGATTGAGAAAGATCAAGAAAGGTTATTATAATCAGAAAAAATTTATATAATTCATAATTCAAAACCATAATAGAAATCAGATTAAAAGTACTTTATTCCTTTGGTATATGTATACATAGTGTACTTAAGGTATAACCTTTTCTACGTTTTCCTGCTCTGGAACTTTTACCAATAATTTGTACTCCCCCGTAACTACTTCGAATGTAGAAAATTTTGAACTAAAAGAAGGGGAGCAGTGAGAAAATATGTAACATGCGATCATCAGCACAGTTTGGAGCTCAATTCTAATTTGAGTATAATATGTAGTAATTTCTCAGGGTGGGGTGGTTTCCAATTACATTTTCTTTTCTATACATTAGAAAGCGGAAGCACCTTAGGGGTGGTTTCAATTACGTTTCTTTTGTGTACATTAAAAAGCGAAAGCTGCAAAAAATGATAGAAAAAAAGTGAGTCGAACTTTTGAGAAGGCGACCACTAGTAGGCTAGCCGCTGTGCCTAGTGCTATGATGGATAAACATGGTGAACGCGTATTTTGTAAGACCAAGTCCTTGGCATTTGACGCATTCCCCAAAATGTGCCTGTTTTGTACGCATTCGAAAAAACCTTCTGAATAATCTTCTTCCTCTCCCCCCTTTGACCCGTTACTCACATTGCCAAAACCGATGTCCCTTTCTCTTCCTCCCCCACCCCCCACTTCTCTCTCCTCCATATTAACCCCATATATATATACTCTCTGGCCTAATCTTTGATGCATGAGTCACAAACCTCTTTCTTCAACAAGCCCCACTGTCTGAACACGTGATTTTTTTTTTGTTGCCTCAATCAAAAGCCATTTTTTCAACAAAGTACCTGATGCATCTCCAGTAATGATTGAGATACAAGAGTTTTTCACGGGTTTCTCTATTACCTCTTTTCTTCTTTACCCTCTCCAAGGCCTTAAGAAGGCCATTATTTGCATGGCAATATCTCTAACCTCCCCAAAACCACCACTACCTTCTTCTTCTTCTTCTCCGTCATGGCTAAGCTGGTGCTTCTTTGAACGAGGAGCATCACTTGCTTCCGATAATCAAACAGCCTTGAATTCAAAGAATCAAGCTATGGGAGGATCCAAAGAGTATCAACAAGATGATTCCGCTCGGTTCAAAGAAGACGACGTCCTGCAAGATAATATGTTTTGTCAAGTGGAGAGAAAGATTCTCCATGAAAAGTACGCACCAGAGAGTACTTGTGGTCTTTTGACAACTGGAGGATCCGATTCTTCACGGGTTGTGGAGGTTGGCGAGGTTAAAGGGATTACTGGGTTGCGGAAGAGGCCTGCGAGGCTCGTTGTGCCAGAATACTATCCACGTTTGGAATTAGGTGAAATGGATAATAAAACAGAGAGCAAAGAGTTTGAGGTTGAAGGGAGAGATTACTACTTGGCAAGCAAAAAAGGAAGGAGGGAGTTCATGGAAGATGGGTATGGAGTTTTGCTTGATATTCTCGGAGACCCTAAACAGGTTGGTGATCAAAAGTTCCCCATCCTTCCTTTTTCTTGATGAAATTAATTTTAAATGTAGCACAATATATAACCGTTAAAACGGGAAGTGGGGAAAGCTTTTTTTTTTGAAGCAACACAGACCCAAATTCTCTCATGTGTAAGAGCCCGAGGAACTAGTTTTTGAAGTAACCAAACCCAATACAACCTGTTAAAATGGGAAGTGGGAAAGATTTTTTAAAGCAACACACACCCAAACTCTCCCTAGGAGAGCCGAATAAATTGAGACTTGAATCCCTTGAAAATAATATTGGTGGGTTTCATAGAGGTAGAGGTTGTATTCTTACAGTTAGTACATGAGCTGTTTTAGATGCTTTATTCTCAAGATTTAGGATACCTATGTAAAAAATTTTATCGGATATATTTTCCAGGCATTTTTTGCTGTCATCGACGGACATGGAGGCCAAGCTGCAACTGATTATGTTGCTAAATATCTGGGAAAGAACATTGTGAAAGCACTTGAATTTGTCGGAGAGGAAGAAAACCAGTTAGAGGCAGCGATAAATGGAGGCTACTTGGCCACAGATAAGGAATTTCTTAGTCAGGTAAACTAGCAGGTGCACCACATGGACATTTGAAAGTTTCAACCTCCTCAAAATATGTGGTTTGACGTATCAAACATTATATATGACTGCATGCGAACTTGCTTTTGCATTAATTGATTGATTCTTGAAATGCCCTTCTTTTTCTACACTTTCCAAGTTTTTCCTTAAATAGAAAATTTCAGTAAAACGTGTAATGTTCGCATCAACAGTGAGTTACTTCATTTTGTTTTGCATTTTGAGAGAATATATATTTATTAAAAAAATGCTATACATAAATCAAAATTTTAATATTTATTTATCAATATTTTGCATATTAATTTATCTTGAATGGCACGGATACAAAGTCGACTCCACGCTGCAAATTACATTAAAACTTAAAAGTATGCAATTCTAATGTACTATTTGTTATTCATTAATGTCTCATTTTCTCTGATATCCCAATTCAATCGAGTGTTTTGGATCCTTGAAGTCAAAATTCCTTTAAAACACAATGAAGGCATTTTTGTGGAATGCCCAATCTAGCTATATAGTTCACATATAGAATTGAAAATAAATTTTGTAAAATGTCTTATTATATTCAAGAATTATCTTATAATTTGTTCCCTTGAAGTGGGGACTAATGGTTTACCAACCATGGCTGGCCTGCAGTCCAAATTCAAGCTGTCAATCTAACATGCTGCTTATCATATGGAATCTCATGTCAGGGTGTAAATGGAGGAGCCTGTGCTGCAAGTGTACTGTTTAGGGATGGTCATCTACATGTAGCAAATGTGGGTGATTGCAGAATTGTTTTGAGTAGGAAAGGAGTAGCTGATGTACTGACAAGGGATCATCGCCTCAGTAGCAAAGATGAGCGTTCTCGAATTGAAAGCTCTGTAAGCTTCTCGTCCAATATTTCATGGTATTTCAACCCCTTTATTTTCTTGCCTAATTGATATGCGAAATTTAACTTACCATTGCATAGCAGGGCGGCTATGTGCACTGTCGGAATGGAGTGTGGAGAGTTAATGGATCACTTGCCGTTTCTAGAGCCATTGGGGACCTGCATTTGAAACAATGGGTCATTTCTGAGCCAGAGATTAGGAAGTTTCCTTTGACCTCAGACTGCGAGTTTCTGATAATGGCTTCCGATGGGTTATGGGATAAGGTATGTAATTAAGCCAAACTATGCCACCAGCGTGCCAAGTCCGGAATAAATCTTAGACACCCAAAAACAATTTTGGCTTTATGATATCAAGTCAGGAATTTATTTTTTCATACATTTTTTTAACTTCAAGTCAACTTTATACCAGACTATGATGGCCTTGAAGGCATTATGCCATAAGCGGAAACAACATGAAGTAGGAGAATTTTAACCAAGCCTGACTTTCCTTTGTTGGCAAAACGAGAAGACATTTACAAATGACATGTAAAAGTTGAAGATTTTCCACATTGTTTTTAGGGGAGGTAAGAATTTCATTGCATCAAGAGGATAATACAACAAAGAAAAATAGAGCATGAAGATTTCAAAATATACTTGGCATTCCCACATGCAATAGAAGACAACACTACCTAAGTTGACAACATAAATAGCTAAACCAGTCACAGAAATGTGCACAAAACTCCTAAAGGCCTAAACACATAAAACAAAGGACAGCAAAACAAGGACGCAGCCAGAGAAACAAACTTCAAACTATGTAAAAGTAAAAAACCAATGCCGAATTAGATATACCATCATATTCATAACCTCACTGCACTTTAAATTTCTAAGTCAGGGCTATTTAGTATAGTTTTTTTGTCAAGTTTCTTCTAAGCTTACAAGCAAATAAAAAAAAAATTTAGGTTTTTTTGACTTTTTTGCTTTTCTTGTTGTACTTTAGCTAAAAATAAACAAAAAAATAAAAACAGAAAAGCAAAAATGTCAAAAAAATCTGATTTTTTTGCTTATAAACTTAAAAAAGATTTGGCAAAAGAGTTGTACCAAACGAAACCTGAATAACTTGATGAAATTTGATATGATATGGTAATTTGTGTTGCAACAGGTCAATGATCAAGAGGCAGTTGATGTGGTATTAAAGGGCAATAATTCACAAGATTCCTGCAAAAGGCTTGTAGATATGTCTTGTACGAGAGGTAACATGGACGACATAACCGTCATGGTGGTCAATGTTCAAGAGTATGTGGCTACCAATGGTTAACTAAAAAGGAAATCTGTCTTTGAATAGGATGCAGAATGTGAATTTCCTCCATCATCCAGGTGAAAATATCCTTCTTAGTCCTTGGAAGAAGGAAGATGGGTGATAAGTAGAGAATGGCTATAGATATACAGCTTCAAGACATGAAGACAATTTGTAGAGATAAATTAGAATGCAAACAGTAACAAAGGAAAGGGAGGGTATCATTTAGACTACATTTAATTAATTCTTGTTATATATGTGGAAACTTTCAATGGGATATTTTGTTTAACTTTCACTCGGTGAAAAATTTTTCATTTTGCTTTGCCTTCAATTTTGTTTATTGTTTGAAAAACGGCAAAATATATTGATGAAGAATTACAAGAGATAATAGAGGAGGTCTGACTATGCCAACCATGTGAGGCTAAGCAAGAAGAGACCTCCCAACAACATTACTCATGACATGGAGGGATTAGCTAGGGACCAACCCAACACAAGATAGGGGCAGGGGAAAAGAAATACAAAAAGAGCTCAAAAAGCCAACTCCCTAACATTGTGAATTGAATAGGCAAATTGCTGGTAGCTAAAACATGCATTAGGTATAGTTGCCTTGACCCATGAAGCTGCCAACGGCTTGATATCTTCCACCAAATCAAACAATTCATGAGCTCTGCCCTTGAATAGCATATCATTTCTGTTAAGCCATAATTTCCATGAAGCAGCCAGGATGGAGTGCCAGATTACCCTTCTGAATTTCCTCATTCTAAAGCTCAGCCACCAAAACATGTGTTCATTGGAACTCTTAGGACACACCCAATGTACTCCCCACCAATGCAGGATAGATGTCCAGACCTTCCATGCAAAATTGCAATGAAGAATCAGGTGATCTGTTGTTTCTTGCTCTAGTTTGCAAAAATCACAAAGAATTCCCATGACCACCTGGTTTGCGGATCTAGAAGCTACCATGGCTTTGGATTTAATTCTATCCTTGGATGCTAACCAGCAGAAGAATATAGCTTGAAGAGGGACTTTTATTTTCCAACTGCCTGCAAGCATAGATAAGGACAAATCTTTGCTATCTTCATAAGCTTTATAGAATAAGCTCGATGAGAAAATCCCATCTGATTGAGCCCTCCATTGCAAGGAATCATTCTTGTCTGCCACTGGATGGTGGGAGCATAATAAAGATTGCAGTTCATCCAGGCTCTCTTTCTCCCAAACATGCAGCTGCCTTTTGAAAAGTAAATTCCACTCCTTGCTACAAGGATTGAATACTGCATCAACCATCACAGGCTTTTGAATTGAGAGATTGAATAGTCTGGGGAATTGAACTTTGAGAGGATTGTTCCCCACCTAAGTCTCATGTTAGAATCTGATACATGTACTTGATCCTAGCTTAATGAACAAACTGTTCTCAAGGACAGAGGATAATTTGCTTTGAGCACTCCCCAAAGACAGGATATCTTTCCAAATCCTTGAGCATTTAGATGACAAAATCTCCATAGGAGACCAAACCTGCTGATCCAACCTATACTTAGCACATACTACTCCCCTCCATAGTGCTTGTGATTCATGAGAGAACCTCCACCACCATTTTGCTAGGAGGGAGTGGTTCCTAACTCTAAGAGAAGGGATGCCCAAACCCCCAAATTCAGTTCTTGGTGTTATCTGATCCCATTCCACACACCTTATTTTCTTTTTGATTTCTAAATCCCCCCAGATAAATTTCCTTTGCATCAATTCAAGTTGTTGACAAACCTTTTGATGCATTTTGAAGATGGAGAGGTCATATAAAGGTAGGCTTGCAAGAGAGGTCTTAAGCAGAGTTATCCTTCCCCCCAATGACAAAAGTTTCCTATTCCAAATAGAAGTCTCTTTTTGAACTTGTCAATAATTCCCTGCCATGTCTTAGAGCATCTTGGGTTTGCCCCCAAAGGAATCCCCAAATAAGTCCAAGGTAGAGACTCCAGTTTACAGTTAAATATATCTGCAGCCTGCGATAGGAATTGCTCATGTAGTCCAACACCATATAACAGGCTCTTGTGGATTGATTTCGAGGCTTGAGATCATCCCAAAACATGACAAAATTCTTTTGAGGTTAGCTAACTCCTTCAAATCAGCATTGCAGAGCAGCAAAGTATCATCTACAAATTGCAGATATGTCAAATGAATGCTTCTTGAATGCTCTTGACCCACACAAACACCCTTTATCAAACCAAGGTCCTTTGCTTTAGTAAGTAACAAGTTCAGCCCCTCCACTGTAATGCTAAATAGGAAAGGGGATAGGGGGTCACCTTGCTTGAGTCCTCTTGTCATCTTAAATTCTTTCGTAGCAGAACCATTAATTAGAATTGAAAGGGCACTAGAAGAGAGGCACTCTCTAATCCAAGCTCTCCATTTGACCCCAAACTCCATGCCTTGCATCATATCAGATAAGAAGTCCTAATTAATGGAATCAAAAGCCTTTTCAAAATCAATATTTATCACCATGCCTGTCATCTTCTTTCTTTTCTATAGATCAATTACTTCATTGGCAATCAAGTATTTGCCTACCCTCTGAGAAGTTTGTTTGAGTTTCACTCAATACTTCCTAAACCACTTGCGTGAGTGTGCCAACCAGAAGTTTTGAGAGTATCTTATACATTGATGAGATCAAATATATGGGTCTACAGTCATTAAGAGAGTCAAGGCTCTCAGATTTTGGAATTAAATAGAGAAAAGATGAATTGATACCTTTAGCCAACTTTCCATTTAAATGGAATTCATTAAGGAACTTCATTATGTCAGGCTTTAAGATGCTCTACAATTTTTTGACGAAGTTCAAGTTAAAACCATCAATGCCTTGTGCTTTGTTCCTATTGCACTCCTTTATTACTTGTAATACTTCCTTTTCTGTAAAACTTGACTCCAACCAAATAGAGCTTTCCTTTTTAACCTGCTTGGAAAATGCCCTATTAGTTTGGGCCTATATTATCATTTTTCAGAGAGTAACTCCTTGAAAAACTTAGCAGCTTCCTCCTTTACATCAGTTGGCTCACTGATTGTTGATCCATTGACATACTTGACTGATATAGTTCATTATGTTCCTCTTCTTCACATAGTTACAGAAAAAAGATGAATTTTTGTCCCCAAGCTTTAGCCACAACACTCTAGACTTTTGCCTTGTCATGAATTGCTCCTGTCTATATGCTTCCCAAAGCAAAAAATTGTGATTTGTTCCTCTAAGCTATTTCTGATGCAGACAGTGCTCTATCTTCGCTTTACAAGTCCTATTGATGTACTTTTTCCATTAACATGTTGATTCTAACCTTAGGATTTTCCCAATTATCCTGCTTCTAACCTCTAATGTCTTTCTTTAGCTGCTGCATTTTCCTGAGTAGAATGAATCCACCCCTTCCTTCTGCTATTGAGGCTTCCCATGATGATTTAACAGCTTTGATGAAGCTTGGTATGTTCAACCATGCATCAAACGATTTGAAAGGCTTGGGACCCTAGTCTTTTATTTCATTAGATAGTAAGATAGGACAATGGTTAGACAGTCTCTTCTGTAAGCCCCATTAGGAGCATTTCTAGATGCTTGCCCATGAGTTACAGAGCAAAAATCTATCAAGTTTTCTCAATTTGGGGTTCACTTGATTGTTGGTCTATGTAAAATTCCTTGCCTCCATGGGAATGTCATTTAGTTTTGCCTCCTTCAAAAAACTCTTGAAAGCTTTGATTCCATTGGTGGTTCTTGTATTACCATTTCTTTCTCCTATTTTCAGGACTTTGTTGAAGTCACCCCCAACGCACCACGGTACCTGTTACACCTTCCTAAAGGCAATTAACTGCTTTCAAAAGGCTGATCTTTCCCCCTCTTCATTAGGACCATAACAATTACAAACACACACTCCAGTCCTCCTTTTAGCATACCTTTTAATAAAATGAAGCTCTGTTCAATTAGTGAAGAGTCAATAGAAAAGAAATCCTCTTCCCATATACATAACAGCCCCCCTGAGCTACTAATTGAGTTTGAAGCTCTCCATCCAAAATCTCTGACACCCCATACTAATCTTACCTTCTGCAAGTTACACTCCTCTCGTTTAGTTTCCTGAAGAAAAAGCATTGATATGTCTTTGTCTCTAACCAAATTCTTGACCATTCTTCTTTTTTCCACTCTAGGTTATTATCTTCATATGACAAGGTTCTCCAACTAATTGAAGGGTTAGCCTCAATTCCTAACCACACCCCTTTTCTTCTTTGACTTCAGCTTTTCAATCCAACTAGCTTTGATCATTGTTTGAATAGTATTAGTTTCATTCCCCTCAAAACTGATCCCAATCTCCTTGCCCAACCGAATGGTTTGTTCTGCTTCTTGTTGTATATGGTTCTCCATCTACTGTAATATGATAGAGTTTCTATTTTTAATATTCTCTGAAGGAAGTGAGGACAGAGAATTTGTGATAACCTCAGTAATCATATCAGATCTTGCCGTGGATTTGGGTTTAACTTTTGTCTTTGCCTTGTTATGCTCCTCTACAGTCAGTATCATTGATTTCCTCTTATTTTTGCCGGATTTGTCCTCCTGTCTGCGTGGGATTAGGAGCTTTGCATGATAAGAAGAGAATTAGGAATGAGTGATCCTATGCCTTAATTTTTGGTTAAAATTCAGTGAAATTCGTATTAGTTATGTTTTATATGTGATTCTCATATTATTTGTGTTTTTGTTATGAACAAATGTATTAATTGATTGTATGAATTATATTTCTTGCTCTCATAATTTATTGCATGATCATAAAAGAACGTATTCTCACTCCCTATTGAAAAACCGTCTCCTAAATTCACTCACACTCAATTTGTCCCAGTTTGGTTGCATGTGTTTTTTATGCGTTGACACATCACGACAGTGGACTAAAAAATGATTTGTTGACACACATGTGTCAACACATCAAGTTTATGTGTCGACACATGAGTCGGGCCTATATATTTTATAACAGCTCACTTTATGAACACATTTACAAACATTTGAACTTTCCCTCCCTCTCTCTATTTCACTCCCCTGTTCGCACCAAACCAACTGTCACCAACCGTCACCAACCGTCCATCTCAATCTCTTTTCTAAACATCTTTTTAACCCTAATTAAATCCTTACCATCTTCTCACCACCCTTATTCATTCCACCATGGCACCGAAAAACCTTAAACCAAAAAAAATCTCAAAAGCCTTAGTTGTATCTACAATCCATATACCAAAAGGCTAGAAGAGGAAATCTAAACGGGATTCGAGTAAAGATAAAGGGAAGAAGAAGAGAAGTAAAAAGGGAGAACTGGAGCCTTCTACTACCCTGAAACGAATGAGTTGTACTTCAATGAAGACAAGGCACAAGAAAGGTACAATACAAGTTTTTCTTTAAGAAAAGTCTATAATGGATGATGGGTTGACTACAAATTATTTGATTATTACAAATTTGAGTTGAGTACCAAACTGGCTAATTTGGGTTGAAAATCTATGACTACATTAAGGGATGATGTTTACCCTAACCTAGTTGCCCATTTTTATGCAAATGCTGAAAGAGATTATGGAGAAGTATCCATTGTAAGTTTTGTTAATGGAGTTAGTTTTACTTTAGATAAAGCTATGATTAGGCACATTCTTGGAATCAAATTTGGTGGAGAGGTTTATAGAGATAATGTTCATAGAAAAGATCAACTGAAAGTTCTTTATGGGAAGAAAATGGATGAGTGCATACAACCTATTGCTAATGACTGGTCTCTGGAATTGAGCTTGATTCATCACTTCACTTGCACCATTTTCACCCCCAAGACTAGAAAGTACAAGTATGTTTTTAAAAAGGAATTGTTTTTCCTGTGGGCATATCTGACTGACTCTAGGATTGATTTGCTTTTGTTTATTTTGGATCATATGCACAAAACTGCTATTTTCAGAATCAATATGCCCTATGGTATCTTTCTAACAAAAGTTTTCAAGCACTTCAATGTTGATTTGAGCAATGAACAGAAGAGAACCCCCAAGGCCATCAATGATGAATACAATGAAAAGACTCTTAACAGAATGGAGTACATTATGAAAAACAACAAATGGACTCTTAAGAAATCTGATAGTGGCAGTACTTTAAAAGAAAGGGCTTCATCTGGGAGTAGCTCTAGGCAGAGGACTATCAAGAGAAGTTTGGATCAAGAACATGAAGAAGTGAAGATGCAATGACTGCATTCATGGCTCAGGTCTTGGACTCCCTCGAAAAACTAAACAAGAAGGTAGACCTGGCCGCCACAAGAATGTTTTTCGTGAAAAGAAAAGTTAGAGAATTGAAAAAGGAAGTAAAACTGTTGAGACATGGGAAAAAAAAATTGATGGAGGAAGACGAAGAAAATGAGAAAGTAGAGGAAGAAGAAGTAGAAGAAGAAAATGAAGGAAATAAAGAAGAAGGAGAAGTAGAGAAGGAGGCTGAAGAAAAAAGAGAAGGTGGGGAGGCAGAGGCACAAAAAGTTAAAGAAGGAGATAATGCTGAAAAAGAGATAGAAGCAGAGGAGCAAGGTCAAGAGGATGATTCATCTGCTACAGAATCTAATGCTCCTCCTTCCACTTCTGGTCACAAGTATGGGATGAGGGATAGACTTGGCAAGAAGTTCTCCAACACTCCAAACAATCCCCTTGTCCTAAACCCCTCGCCACTAGGCTCTCCCCACTGATATCTCCTCTTCATACCTCTCTCCATCTCTATCTTTCATTTAAGCTTTCATTTTGTATTTGCATTTGCATTTTTACTCTTGCATATGTATGCATTTTTGTTAAAGGATGGCGTGTCATCCTTAAAGATAATTGTTTTGTAATATTTTGTGAATGATTATTGACTACTCTTTTGTAATGCCTTTTGTGAATGAAATATAACTCTGTTGTTGTAGTTTGAGGCCTTGTTGATTGAATGCTTGCTTCTCTATTTATACAAATTATCTTGTTATAAGATTTTTTTGCTATTGTACCTGTCTTTGTTATTCATTTTTTTTTTCTATTTTTGATGAATTGACAAAAAGGGGGAGAAGAACTGAAATAAAATGGGGAGAAGTATAGTAAATGAATGGTTGAAATAACAAGAATAGAATAGACATGATGAATGATTGAATGATGAATGTTGTTGAATGTTAAATGATAAAGCATGTTTTTAGGGGGAGTAACATGATAAAGGAATTATTTCCCTTAATTTGTTGTGGAATTGACCAATAAATACTCTTTTTGAAAGTTGAGATCTGTTTTTGCTAATCAAACAAAAGAAAAGATATTTTTGTCTTGAAAGTATCAGTTACAAAATAAAGCGGGAGTCTTCTCTGGTAAGAAATTTGATTCTATCTATTTCATTTTATCTTATATTGTTTATTTTTGCAAAGGTTTTGTCATCATCAAAAAGGAAGAGATTGTTGACTTTACGTCTTGATTTTGATGATAACTAAATCTTGTGTTAGTTTACTAATGCATTTAATTAGTGTGCAGATTAATAAGGATTATAATTTAGACTTAAAGTCTAATTCATATCAAAATGGATGCACAACATTTACAAGTTTAAGCAATGCACCAAAAGTTGAGCCATGCACTAAAACAGAGCAATTGCACCAATTCAAACTTCAAACAGATGATTTGTATTTGAAAAGATTGAAGGTGCTTAAAAGAAGATTTCATTAAGTGTGTGAACACTTAATGAAGATGACTTAAATTCAAAGAGATTGAAGGTGTTCAAAAAGATAATTCATCATGATTACAATATCTCTATCAAGATTTCAAAAGAGGACTTCTTTAGGGCTGTGAAGATTCAAGAAAACTGATATGTATCGAGAGTGCTCAAAAAGTAGACTTTTTCAAACTTCTAAAGACTCAATGAAGGTGACTTGTACTTGAAGAGATTGAAGGTGATTCAAATAAAGAATTCATCATATGTGCAAAGTCACTTTGAAGAATCTAAGAAAAGATTTAGAAGAACCCAAATTGAATTAAATCCAAATTGACTTAAAGACATTCTTATATTGTCATAATGGATTGAAGATTTTAAATTATCATTCTACCCCAAAGAGAAGATTCCTTGAAGATCTGAAGTGTTTTTGAAGAATATCATATTTTAAAGAGAAGATCTCTTGAACATCCTCAGATTATCTGCGGCTAAATTGATCAAGGAAAGCATGAAGAACATTTTCTAGGTGATGTGTCGACACATGAAGATAGTGAACAAAATCTGGAGAATGCAAACTTGATGTGTTGACATATGGAAGTCAAGTGTCGATACCTGAGGACTAACGACTATATTTTTAAACATTATATTTAATTGAGCGCGCATTTAATAAAGCTCCAACAACCTCCAACGGGTGAAATCAATTCAGGGCTTTATATATAAGCCTCCAAATGCATTTATGAACAAGAGATACAACATTCATTAATTGATTGAGCTGAAAAATCTAAAAATTCTCTTTGTCTTCAGGTTGGCAGCTAGTGAGCTATTCAATTCTCATCCATTTTTCATAGAGAGTTTGTATTTCGTTTATATATCTTTCATATACTTCTAAGTGAGAGTTGGATTGTTTTCTTGTGAAAAAAAAAACACTTATAAGCTGAAGTGGATCTTGTCAAACCCACTTAGTGGTTGGAAGAACTTAGGAAGAAGTTCTTGTGTCAAAGTAAGTTGAGTATTTTGGAAATCAGCATCTACTTTGTAATTGGAGATTGCGTGGTGGAAGAAGATTTCAAGGGAATCTTGGGATAAGGACTTAGACCACAAATTGTGGTTGAACCTCGGTAATTCTTGGTGTGCTTTCTCGTGCTCTGTTTTCATTTCATTATTGCTTACATTGCATTGCTTACATCTGGAACTGCTATTTCATTGATTAGATTAATTTTAATTAAACTTAATTGCTATAATTTTTGAAAAATCTAATTCACCCCCCCTCTTGGGTTGCCTTTTGGGCCAACAGTTTGAATGCCTTCAAACGGTGCTCCTAAGCGGTAGCCACCCAGTCTCTGCCACGTGTCCTTTCTAACGGTCAACACATTCGAACAGTTGTTAAGCCGTTCTAATGGTTTCACAAAATTTTGCTCAAAACTTTCAAAAAATTTCCTAAAGGGTGAAAACAAATAAGACAAAATAAAAAACAGTGGTTAAGGGCCTCTTCAATTACTCCTTCCCCCTTGTCCCCTGCGACTAAAATGATGCGTTATCCTCAATGCATGAAGAAAAGGCATGAAAAGAGGGGAACGGCAAAGGAAAGAAGGGTAGGGTGCCTAGATGCGCCCCCTACCTGATGTGAAAAATAAGAGAACAAAACCAAAAACAAAAGTTAGACTACCTAGAGTACTCCTACCTAATGATTGTATTAGGCTCTTCATTCAAACCGCAGTGGATCAACAAGATCCACACAATCAATCACACCTTGGAAAGACTCAAAGTAGTGCTTTAACTTTTGCCCATTGACCTTAAAGAAGGATCCATTATCCACCTTTTGAACTTTAATGGCCCCATGGGGTGTGACCTCCTTCACTAGGTATGGACCTGACCATTTACTCTTCAATTTTTCCAGAAACAAATGTAACCGAGAATTGTAGAGTAACACCTTTTGACTAATGCTAAAAGGTGTTCGACATATGTATTGATTATGGTGGGCTCTCATCTTAGCCTTAGAGGTTTTTGCAATCTCAAAGGCGTCATGTCGAAGTTCATCGAGTTCATTGAGTTGACGTTTTCAAAGGGTGCTCTCCTCGTCCACACACATTGAATTGGCATATCGCCCAATAGGCTTTGTGTTCAATCTCCATAGAGAGGTGACATGCTTTCCTATACACAAGCCAATAAAGAGATGCACCAAGGATAGTCTTATAAGCAGTTCAATATGCCCACAATACATTAACTAACCTTAAGGACTAATCCTTGCAAGAAGGATTGACCATTTTTTCTAAAATGGTCTTAATCTCGCAGTTGCCCTTAGTTGTGGATGCTACAAGGAACCTACCTTATGCATTATGCCATACTTACACGCCAATACACCCATGTAGCGATTACAAAAATGGGAGCTACTGTCATTAATAACAACATGAGGCATACCGAAATGAGAAAAGATGTTATCCTTTAAAAATTTGACCACCACTTGGTAGTCATTCGTATGATTAGCAATAGCCTTAAACCATTTTAAAATATAATCTATCGCCACTAGGATGTATAGATACCCAAATGAGCTAGGGAAATGACCCATGAAGTTGATACCCCAACAATCAAAGATCTCGAGTTACTAATGGGGTTAAGAGGCATCATGTGTGTTCTAGAAAGGCTAACTAGTCTTTGGCATCTATCACAAATCATGCAAAAGTGATCAACATCCTTAAATATGGAGTGCCAATACAAACCATATTAAAAGATCTTTGCAACGATTTTCTTAAATGAAAAATGCCCACCACATTATTGTGAATGACAAAACTTAATGATACTCTCAAACTCGTTATCGAGCACACACTTTGTTATAATTTGGTCAGGGCAATACTTTAAAAGGTAAGGTTCATCCCAAAAGAAGTTCCTCACAAGCCTTAAAAACTTTTGCTTGTCCAAAGAAGACTAATGAGGAGGGATGACTCCTATAGCTAAGAATTTAGCTACATCGGCATAGCAAGGAGAAGAGTTATGAGAGATTGATTGAACATGCATTAATTGCTCATCGGGGAGGGTCTCCTTAATGGGTAAGTCATCAAGATGTTGGGCCTTAAATGGGAGTCTAGATAGGTGCTCGATGTCGCCCCCCAATTTTTCATACTTGAGAAAAATACACACAAGTGAAAAAAATATAGTATTCTCTTATTAGAACTCATCCTCCCAGAAGGACTAGTGCAATTTGATTTGAATTACAAATTGATTTGATTAAGGGCTTTTGGAAAACATTTGGAGTCGCCACGTAACTTGATTAAGGTGAGTTAGGTCACCTAAAATTAAGTGTAATATGAAGATTAAACTTAGGGTTTTTAAAAAAAATGTTTTACAAACTTCCTCAAGAAAGGGTTTTTAAGAAAATTGGTTGTTTGGCAACCTTTAGAACATTTTAAGCCCTTTTTGAAAATAACTCTATTTTGGTATTTGAAAACAGTGATTCTAGGTTCGAAGGTTGGTTACGTATAGGGAAGATGTACGAAGCCATCACCCTATTGTCATGCCCGGTTTTTGGACGCCGAGCCCTTCTCTTGGCCCAGGGGTGGAAATTTGGTACGGTGCTCTCTCGTTAGAATTCGTTCTCCTAAAAAGATGAATGCGACAGGGTTTGAATTTGAAACGAAATTTATTAGGGCTTTTTGAAAAGATTTTTAGAGTCGCCACCTAACATATTTAAAGATGTGCTAGGTCATCTACACCAAGTAAAATCCGAGGGTTAAACTTAGGTTTTGGAAAAGGTTTTTGAAAACCGTCCTCATGAGAAGGTTTTGGAAAGTAGGGTTGTTCGTCAACCCTACAAATGTTGAAAAGCCCTTTTGAAAATTGACTCAAGTTTTGGTCTTTGAAACAAAAATTCTTAAGTCTGAGGGTTGGTTACGTGTAGGGAAGATGTCCTAAGACTATCATCCTACCCCTCTTGAGGTACCTATATGTCTAATCATCTTTTATTCACCTAATTATGACGCATCAGTTACTTATGTTTAATGCTATCTAGACAAACTTTTGAAAACAAAGTTGAAAAAGAGTTTGAAAGAAGGATTGGAGTTTGAAAAATGAAAGTGAGAATTTGAAAAAGGTTGTGCTGCACCCATGAAAGATTGCCTATGTACCTCCTTAAAGAGGATCATGTCAGTCGTAGTTCGGACAAAAGTCCGAAAGGGTTGGAATTTTGAAATAGGGTTTCTATTTCTAGAAAGTTTTTATTTTTAGAAAGTTTCCTTTTGGGGAAAGTTTGAGTTCGAAAATGTTTTCTTTTCAGGAAAGATTGGACTTGAAAATGTTTCCTTTTTAGGAAAATTTGACTTAGAAAATGCTTACTTTTCAGGAAGATTTGATTTGGAAATATTTCCTTTTCAGGAAGATTGAGATTTGAAAAGATTTGATTTGAAAAGATTGGGTTTTGAAAATATTTCCTTTTCAGGAAGATTGGATTGGGAAACGTGTCCTTTTCACGAAGATTGAGATTTGATTTGAAAAGATTTGATTTGGGTTTGAAAAAGGCAAGTTTGGACTGCTTCCAAAATGGAAAGAGTTAAATTAGGTTTAAATTTGGAAGGTTTTAAAAAGGAGTGATTTGAGGGATTTGAAATGAAAGATTTTGATTTGATTTATTTAAAGAAGGAAAGTTTGGAAAAGGGAAGTTTCAATTGATTTAGAAATTGAGGATTTTGAAGGTTTGAAAATGGTAGGATTTTGGCTTTAAAATGGAAGGTTTCCAAGTTAGTAAAAATAGGATTTTCCTAGGATTGGACTTCTAGGGTTTAACAAATATAAGTTTTGAAAATGGTTCGAAAACCGAGTCTTTTGAAAGCATGTTTTAGGGCTTGAAACCCTAACTTGGATTTCAGACATCCAAATGAATATCGCACGTTGCCTAAAGCCATTCTAGCCATTAAAAGGCTAGAATTGCTTTAGGCTTGTGGCTTTGAAAAATAATAAAAGCACGAGGCCAAAAATGTAGACCTTTCGAGTCCTTTGAATGTCACACATTTCTCGAAACAACTCTAATTATGGAAAGACTAGAATCATTCTGCGAATGGATTTTTTGAAAAGAAGGAAATGTAGGCTAACGGGAGCCATTCAAAATATCACTCTTTTAGGAAAACCATAACCATGAGAAGGTTAGGATCCACCTAGAATTGTGGTTTTGAGAAAATAACTTTGAAAAATAGTTTTAAGAGGTAAAGATATGACGAGAATGCAAATGCATGATAACGATAGTAACGGTATGAAACATACAAGGTTAGGTATCACCACATTGCAAGAAGGCCCTAAGGCCATGCTGTGAAACAAGTGAAGGCTAAGAAGAGAGTCCCAATCGGTATTCTTCTCTTGCTTATTCTCGAAATGAACTTAACATCCTCTTGTTTCAAGCATGCAAGAAAGGGGGGTTTAGAGATAGGGGATTAAAAAAGAGAAGAACCCAAGTGAGTTTGGAGGGAGACAAGAAAGTGGGGGAGTACGGAAAGGTAAAATGGAGATTACCTCGTCTTGTTCCTTCTTTCTTTGGTGGAGGCTCGGGCCTTGGACTCACAAGTGCTTCGGGAGCTTTCGGGCAACAAGGCGGACCTTTGGTGGAGCTTGGAAGCTAGGGTTTCAGGAGTTCGGAATCGAACTCAACCGACAAGACTTTGAGAGAGAAAAAGAGGGCTCCAGGAGCTGTCTGGAATAGAGGGGGAGAGTTTCTAGATAATTTTTTTAACCCAAAACAGTGTAGGGGGTTTGTATTTATAATGCAAAAAAGGAAGAGTGGTTCGCCACTCTTAGTGGCACGTGGCCTAATCTTGGTTGTGCGCCACTACGTGTGGAGCAGAGAGGTTTAATGAGGGCTTAAAAAAAGGCTAGATATGAGGCTAGTCTGTTCGTAACTGATTCTAGGGGGTTATGCACTATTATTAGTGGCGCACGGTTAAAGAAATGTCATGCTTCACTCGAAGTAGAACAGGGAGGTTCTGGTTCGAAAAGGGAAGGTGCCGGATGGTGGGGCTCGGCTAGAAATGGAAGGGAATACTCTGGAAAGTGTCCTGGAGTTTGCTGATTTGATTCCCAGAGTTGATATGGTTAAAGAGAGTGATCAGATGGTAGTCACCTCATCCTAGGAGTTCTAAGGTTGACCAAGATTGACCAAGTTGACTGGTTTGATTAGAGTTGACTAGGGTTGACCAAGATTGACTGGGGTGTTGCCGATTTGATACCCAGAGTCGGTGTGGTTTCCAAGGGCATTTGGATGCCTAGGGGTAAAATGGTTATTTTGACTAGGGGGCCTTCGAGAAAGGATCGGGGTTGACTGGATGGTATTGGACATGTTGGACCGTCTAGGGACCGCTCTAGAAGGTGGTCTTATTATTTCGAGGACTTTATACTTTCTCGAGGAACGTACCAGGCCTGTTGGAGGCAAAATGGTCATTTTCCATCGGGACGGGCTAGCAAGCATCGGTGTTTACCGGTCTGGATTTAGTTTGTGCTTTCTTAGAGAACGCGTCGGGCTTGAACGGTCTTCCGTTCTTGAGGGATTTGTGCTTTTTCAAAGAACGTGCCAGATTAGTGGACATTTTACATTGGCGGGTTAACAAGCACCAAAAGTGAACCGCTTTTCCATCTCGAGGACTTAGGTACTTTTCAGAGATGAGTGTGAAAAGGGCTTTATCGGTCCGAGGAATAAACCTTCTCGGTGATCGTGCCATGCTAGATTGAACGGTCTTATCATCAATGAGGGATCAACTTTCTCGAATGACGGGACAAATGGATTTGACTTTGGATTTGAATGGACTTATCGTCTTATGAAAGATGTGCTGGTCTAGATTAGACTAATGCAACAGGGGCATTTTAGTCATTTTGCTTCTGTTAGGCCTAGTCGGTCCGCGAGGCAGTTGATAGATTGGATTGAATTTGGGAAGCCGATTTGGGCATGAGTATGCTTGTGCTTCCGTTCGGACCGGAGATCGCTGAGTGGCCAAAATGGGGTGCTAACACCTATCACACCCTTGTGGTACCTATATGTTTATTCACCCTAGGTTCACTCAATTAGAATCTTCGATTGTCTAATGTACAATTATATCCACTTTGAAAAGAATTTTAAAAAGAAGTTTGATATGATGCATGACATGTAAGTACAAATAAAGAATTTGATTTTTGAAAATAGATTTGAAAAGAAGATTTGATTTTGAAAATAGATTTGAAAAGAAAGATTTAATTTTGAAAATAGATTTGAAAAGAAGATTTGAAGTATGAAAGAAGACTTTATAAATTAAAAATTGGAAATAGATTATGGAATTGAAAATTTTAAAAAGGTTGTAGAATTAGAAATTTGAAAAAGGTTATGACCACACCCATGAAGGTTGCGTACGTATCCCTTTTTGGGAATTAGATTAGTCGTAGTTCGGACAAAAGTCCGATTGAATATAGACATTTTGAAGTTTTTGGAAAAGTTTAACTTTAAAATGTTTGATTTGAAAAATGTTTTGATTTGAACTTTGAATATAAGATTTGAGATTAAACTTGGAATTGATTTTGAAAAGATTGAATTTGGAAGAAGACCTTGGACTTTATTTGGAAAAGATGAAGTTGAGTTTTGAAAACATTTTGATTTAGATTGAAGTTAGAAAGCCATCTTGGATTGGAAAGTTAGATGACATAAGATTGAAGTATGCAATTGGATTGGAAAGATTTGATGTAGACTTGAGAGGTTTGATTAAGGAAAGTTTCGATTTATGAAAGGTTCGAATTAGGAAAGTTGGACTTGAGAAAGATTTGATTTAGAAACACTTGACTTGAAATGGTTATAAAAGATTTGACTTAATTATTTGATTTGAAAGAATTTAGAAAGTTAAGGTTTAGGAAAGATTAGATTTTAAAAAGTTTTGAATTAGGAAAGTTTCAAAATAGGAAAGCTTTTGAATTAGGAAAATTTTCTTTTTAGGAGAGATTTAGATTTAAGAAAGTTTTGAGTTTTGAAAAGTTTTGAATTTAGAAAGATTTAAACTTTGGAAAGATTTAGAATTTGAAAAGATTTGATATGTTGAAATTTAGAAAGTTGAAATGTAGAAAGGATGGAATTAGGAAAGTATTGGAATTAGGAAGAATTTGGTTCCTATTTCCTAAAGTTAAAAATTAGATTTTATTTTCAAAAATTGATGATTTGATTTTGTTTCTAAAATTGGAGAATTTTATTTGGGTTCATAAATTGGAAGTTTAGATTTGACATAGAATTGGAAAGGTTGAGTTTTGAAAATCTTGGGTTTAAAAATCTATGATTTGGTGGAAAAAGAGGTTTTGAAAATCTATAATTTGATGTAGAAAAAGAAGTTTTGAAAATCTATGATTTGAGGCAAAAGAGGAAGTCGTGATTTTAAGAAAGGAACTAAGGTTTCCTAACCATGGATTCTAGGGCTTGACTTTGACTTCAAGACAAAAAGGTTTTAGAAAGTAGATTTTTGAAAAGAGTTTTTAAGAAGCAAGTTTGAAAGGAGTTTTTAGAAAGTAGATTTTTGAAAAGAGTCTTTGGAAAGAAGCTTGAAGAGAGTTTTTAAAAAGTAGATTTTTTAATAAAGTTTTTGGAAAGAAGTTTGAAAAGCAATTTGGAAAGGGGCTTGGATATGAAGTTTTGAAAATCTTTTGAATATCTCACTTTCCTAAAACGATTCTAACCAGGAAAATATTAGAACCATTCTAGGGTTGTGATTTTGAAAACAACATGATTTTAAATATGGACCGTAATAATCACATTGAATATCACACTTTTCTAAAAAAATCCTAACCATAGAATGAATAGAATCATTTTAAGATTGTGGTTTTGATGAAAAATAATTTGGGGATTACAACCAAAAATTTAAACTTTGATAGTCACATTGAATGTAACACTTTCCTAAAATAACCCTAGCCATAGAATTACTAGAATCACTCTAGAATTGTGATTTTGAAAATAAGTTTGAAAAATGAATTTTGAATGCAAGTTTAAAAACAATTTTGATGCCAGTTTGGAAAACAACTTTGAAAACAATTCTGAATGAATGTATGGATATGATATACACAATGCAATAGGATCGTGAACATACAAGGCTAGGATTCACCACATAATCAAGGGGGCCAAACCCACACCATCAAGGGTCAAATTTGAAGAAAGCCCCTAGCACGGTGACCTTCAATAATTCTTTCTAGGCATAAATTGAGGAGTCCCTTATTTCAAGCATGCAAGAAGGGGAGGTAAAAGATGGGGATTAAAATCGAAGAAAACCCAAGTAGGCAAGGAGGAAGAAGAGAGAGGGGGGATTATATAAAAGTAAATTGAAAGATTACCTTGTCTTCCTCTTGTTTTACTTGAGCTTGGAGAACCTTGAAGTTGCAGCACCTTAAGTCTTCAATGGATGCTTTGGAGGCTTGTTTTTTAGTGTATATGGTGTATAGAGGCTAGGGTATAAGTGTATGGAGGCTAGGGCTTGAAGTGCTAGAGAGGGCTAGGGTTTGGAGAGACTTCAAGCTCTGAATTTGGAGAGATAGAGTTTCTGGATTGAGTTTTTGGACCCTTTGCACGCAAGTGGAGGGTCTGTATTTATAGACAAACAAAATAACCTGGAGCTTGTTATAGTGGCGCCAGGGCAAAAACCCTACTAGCACCACTAGGAGTGGTGCCAACCACTTAGGAAAGTTTTAAGGCTGCAAGAAATGTATCTTTCGACCCTTGAGACATAAGGCAAAAGATTTGGGCGTTTGTCTTACTAACTACCATGCAATTTTTCGCTTAGCTGCACTAAGAGTAACTCCGAAAAGTCCAAGAATTATCTGGAAGGTTTTGAATAACCAGACTCTGCCGAGAATGAGTAAGAACCTTCAAGAGAGTGTCTTGGAGGTAACTAGCTTGAGAAGCGATGTCAAAATATTTGAAAAGGTCTACCAACCCACTGAGGGCAAAACAGTCTATTAAACTAAGAAAACATTGGAATGGACTTGGAGTGACTCATGAGAAGACTTGAAGGTTGAAAACATTATTAGAAGCATTGCCGTGGGGTTTCGGTTTGACACCCAGAGCTGGTATGATTGGAAAAGGTGACCGACCCACTAGGGATAAATCGGTCATTTTGTACCGAGTTTGACAGAATAGACTCGGAATGATCCAAAAAAGTGTTAGAAGGTTAGAAATACTATTAGAATCATAATTAGAAGGTAAACCAGTTTGATACCCAGAGCCGGTATGATTCCCGAAGGCAGATGCCTTGGAGCAAAATGGTCATTTTGATTGGATGATCTCGGAAGTGATCCAGAACCGACTGGAAGGCATTTGAACATACCAAATTGTCTTTGGGACAATCTTGGAAGGGTGAACTTACCGCTCTGAGTACTTAGGTACTTTCTCGAGAAACGTGCTAAAAAAGGCCCAAGAGGCAATTTAGTTATTTTTCACCAGAGTGGGCTAGCAGGTATTGATGTTGACCCGGGTTTTGAATGTTTTCATCACTCTAACGATGTGTGACGAGTTGATTTCCAAAGGTATCGCATCCTTTGGTAAACGTGCCACGACTAAGAGGCAAGTTCGCTCCCTTGACATAGAGGTTTTGTTGGCAATTTCCAATGTCAATCTGTTTGTGAGTGTTTGCACCACTCTAATGGTTGCAATGTTTGCTAGTGTTTTCGTCACTCTGATGGTGTGCATTCATTCCAGAGACTGCTTAATCTCGGAAAACTGCTAGATGGATTTATCGTCTAAGAAATTAACTTTCTTGAAAGACGTGTCGAATAACAAACATTTTACTTTGGCGGGCTAGCAGGCATCAGAAGTGAACTGTTCTACTATCTCGGGGACTTGGGTTTCGTCCTGATCAACAAGTTTGAAGGGATTTACTATTTCGAGGAGTTTTCTAGATAAATGTGTCAAACTGGATGGACTTACCGTCTTTAGGAAGACGTGCTAGCTAGAATTGGACCGAGTAATGCCCCAAGGGCATTTTTGTCATTTTACTTCTATTGCGTTCGACAGGCCCGCGAAGCGATTGATTGATTGGATCGAGTCTGAAAAACTGGTTTGGACTTGAATGTGTCTGTGTTGGCTTAAATGTGAGTCTGGTCAGGCTGAAAATGGCCAAGCAGGCAAAAATGGGGTGCTTACACTCGATGACCACAGTTTCTTCTCCTTTCTTATCCCTAATCTCATGATTGAACTCTTGAAGAATGAGGATCCACTTAATCAATCTTGGTTTTGTCTTTTACTTGGAAAGAAAATACTTGAGGGTAACATGGTCAGTATAAACTATCACAAGGGAGCCCACCAAGTATGAGCAAAATTTATCTAAGGCAAATACCATGACAAGCAACTCTTTTCGGTGGTAGTACAGTTCACTTGGACATCATTCAATGTTTTGCTGGCATAGTGTATCACATGAGATTTCTTTCCTTTCTTTTGCCCTAAGTGGCTCCTATAGTATAATTACTAGCATCACACATAAGCTCAACTGGTAGGCTCCAATTCCAAGGTTAGATGATAGGAGCCATAGTCAAATGCTCTTTGAGCTTATCGAATGCTTCTTGACAAGATAGGGTCCACTCAAATGGTGCATCTTAAGCTGATAGGGCACACATTGGATGAGAAATAGCACTAAACGATTGAATGAAGTGCCGGTAGAAATCAATATACCCAAGGAAAGATTGCACATCCTTGACTGTCCTAAAAGTAGGCAACTTTTGGATAATCTCTATATTAGCTTGATCTAACTCTGTACCCCTCTCCAAAATGATGTGGCCTAAATCTATATCTTATATCACCATGAAGTGACACTTCTCTCAATTCAAAACTAGATGACCTTCCTCACACCTAGTAAGCACTTGCTCTAAATGGTCTAGACATTAACCATAAGTGTCCTTGTAAATCGAAAATTCATCCATGAAGGCCTCCAAGACTTGTACCACCATGTCACTCAAGATGTTCATCATGCATCTTTGGAATGTGGTAGGAGTATTACATAGCCCAAAAGGCAGCCGTTTATTGGCGAATGTGCCAAAAGGAATGTGGTCTTGTCTTAATCTGCTAAGGCAATTTCAAGTTGGTTATAATCCAAATAACCAACAAGCCCTTCTCACCACTCGTTTAAGCACTAGATCTAGAAAAGGAAAGGAGAACTGGTCTTTTCTTATGATGGCATTAAGGCTGCTATAGTCAATACACATATGCCTCCCGATTTGGATCCTAGTGGATATTAGCTCATTATTTTCATTCTTGACCACTGTCACCCCGAATTTCTTAGGCACAACTTAGGTTGGACTAACCCATCTAGAGTCAGAAATGAGGAAAATGACACTTAAACCTGTTAGCCCTTCAATATCAAATGTCCGTTATGCCCCTTGGCAATCAATAGTTTTCTGAGATGAGGCAGTCTCTGGAACCAACACTAAACTGTCAGAGTGACGAAAACACTCTCAAACCTTTAAACCGTTGGAATGACGAGAACACTCACCAAGTCGACATGGGTATGCCATCCCCCTAGTGTCACGGGATTGAAATTGCCCTTTGGCCATGGCACATTTTTTTAGAGAAAATAGAGACCTTTGGAAACCAACCTCTCACAACCATTGGAGTGATAGAAAACACTCATAAACCCAGGTGGACACGGATGCTTGCTAGCCTATCTTGGTGAAAAATGACCAAATTGCCCCATGGGCATAATGGCACATCTTACGAGAAAGTACAAACTCCTCGAGACGATAAGTCCATTAAACCCGACACGTCTTCGAGAAAGTACTAAGTCCTCGAGACGGTAAGTCCATCCTCTATGATTGTACCTTGACAAGCTGGCATGTTTAAGATGCCAATCAAACCAATTTCAGTTCAATTCTGATCAATTCTGGTCAAAATAGCCGTTTTGCCCCTGGGGACTCCAGCACATCCTTCGAGAAAGCACCAATCCCTTGAGACAATAAGGCCACCTTCTCAAACTATCTTTAGACAGTCTGGCATGTTTGATATGCCGCTCAATTCCATCTTGACCCCATTCTAGCAAGTTTCAATCAAAATAACCATTTTGGCCCTGGTGACCCGAGCACTTCCTAAACCACGCCGACCCTGGGCAACAAACCGGTGTAACCCCCACAAATTCTTCTAATTTCTAAATCTGATTAAATAAAGAACTGATAAAATTCTTAAGGAATGAATGATCTAGCATACTATGAAATTTAGAGATAAAGGAAGGCTTGAGAAAATTATTATGTGTGCTTCAACCTAAAATTATATTTGATGAAATTTCTAATCATGAAAATGGAAGAGAAGAAAGATTACACGAAGCCAAATAAAAAAGGGCATGATTAAGATTGAAGCTCTAGGAATTAAAACAAAATTACTAATGAATTAAAGATGCGAAGGTAATTAGAAGATTAATAAATAGTAAATAGTAAATATGTAGTTTTGCAAGGAAGCCTAAAGAAATTAAAATAATATAAGAGGCACTTATCTTGGCTCCCAAGTATTGTTGGCCTATATATACAAGGCTTTCAGTGTTACGTCCTTCACACCAAAGCACTTTGAAAACCCTTTAGAGTCTCTTATAGGCGTTTTGCCAATGTTGACTTTTTCTTTAATTTTCTGATTAAAACACACAGTCAAATGACTTGAGAAATGTGTAAATTAGAAAATTCCTTAAAACTTGTTCGGAGGACCTCCCATCAGTACGATTTGATCGAGGGGGTCACTTTCCAGAGGCCACGATCATATGGTGCAAAAATGGCCATTTTTGAAAACCCTCAAAGTGTCCCATAGATGCTCCAAAAAACTTATTTTTGTGCATGCTTCCTGATAAAATATCTTTGTCATCCGGAATCCTTTGGGTCTCCCCAAGGCTTCTTGGTTTATAAGAAGTAGCGGGAACGTCGTGAATGTGATCAATTTCCAGACTCTTTTTCAAATTGCACGAATTTTGAGGCAAAGTCAGTATATAATTTTTGGATACCGAAGCATGTGCTATGTGTGCCCAAAATATGATCAGATCGAACTAATTACCAGGCCACTCCCAATGATATTTCAAAGTAAAAAATCTATGGTCAAGCCTTACTAAAACCTCTCCAGAGCCTCGGACCCTAGCCCACACACTTCACCATTGAAACCTCCAAGGTAGACTCAAGATGTTTCTAGCTCCTTCAAGTCCCTTGAAGGTCTCTCAAGGTCTGCCAAGTCCACCATAGAAGCTTGAAGATGTGTTAAAGACAAGGTAGTGCTTTCTTTTAAGTTTTGTCTTCCCCCAATCTTCTCTTCTCCCTCTTGAAGCTCACTTGAACTTTTCTCTATTTTAATCCCTATCTTCAACCCCCCTCTCTTGCCTGCTTGAATAAGAGGACTTTACGTCCATGCCTAGTGGAAGCTTTTAGGAAACCACCGGTTTGGGGCTCTCCCTTAAGCCTACCTTATCATGGTAAAGCTTTAAGGCCCCTTGCAATGTGGAGTAGCCTTGAGCCTTGTATGTTTCATGGCCCCCATTGCATACTGGTTACTTCGCTCATGTCTTGCATGCTTGGCTCCACTTTGATGTTCAAACCATTTTGCAAACACTTTTAGCATTTCAATCACTATACTCTTTTCAAACTCCATATTTAAGTCTTTTCTTAAAAATGGTTCTAAGAGTGAGTTTCTTAAAGTCTAACTTAAACTCTAGATTTTCATGCCCTAGGGAACCTCCTTTTAACCCCAAACCTTCATTTTTGTATCCTTGCATTTTCTATCTCCAAGTATTAAAATGTTTTCTAAAATCACTATCTCTATATTGATTTTTAAAGTTTTACTCTCTTGAGCTTTGTGGTTGCAATGACCCTCATAGAGCCCTCTCTTGGATGGTTCCCCCCTTAATTTGGCCATAAGAACCTTAGAAAGGTTCATTATCTTTAATTTGCATAAAAATAATTTTTTCAAAACTACCATTTTCATTTGATTTTTATAAGCTTTGCCCTCTTGAATTAAGGTAATGGTCCTCATGAAGCACTCTTTTGAGTGGCTTTTCATTTTTGACCATATGAACCCTACACTAGTTAGAGCAAATTTTTAAGGAAGTGATCTTTCTAAATTCAAGACCCTTTTGAGTTGTTTTTTGCAAAATGTGTCACTTAAAAATGGGAAAGTTTTATTGCATAAAATGGTATGTTTTCATGACATTCTAATGTCCAAATTTTCCTTTCAAGTTGATGCATAAAACCACTTTCCAAAACCACTAGGTCCAAACCCTAGTTTAAAACCATCTTTCAAAATCACTAGGTTTAAAACCTTAGTTCAAAACTACTCTCCAAAATCACTTTTCAAAATCTTAGGTTAACTTGACCCTAGTTGTCCAAACCCTAGGTTAACTTGACCCTAATTGTCCTTAACCCTAGGTTAACCTAACTCAAGTTAATTAACCCTAGGTCACTTTAACCTTAGGTTAACCTAACCCTAGTTAGTTAACTCTAGTTCATCAAACCCTAGGTTAACCTAACCCTATTTAATTAACCCTAGGTCACCTAACCCTAGTTAGTTAACCTTAGTTGATCTAACCTTAGTTACCTAAACCAAGTTAGCTAAAACTTCAAGGCTCCAATTCAAAGGCCCTTCTCAAATGATCTTTCAATTCAAAACCATTTTCAAAACATGTTTTCAAAAACCTCCTACTTTCCTGAGTTTCCAGAAACCCTAATTCAAAAGTCCTCTTAATTGTTACCATACCCTTTTCAAAATGCTTTAAAAAACTCAAAACCCTAAGGTAATCCTAGCCTCCTCATGGTTAAGGTTTCCAAAGGAAAAGTGATACATCAAATATAACTTTCAAGGTTGTTCATATTAGGGTTCTAAGATCCTAAGTGTTTTTCAAAAGTTCTTTTCAAAAATAATTTTCAAGAGTCACATCTTTGAAATAATCTTAAGCATTACATGGTTAAGGTTGTTCAAGAAAAGTGAGCTATCAAGTAGAATACTATAACCCTAAAGTTTTCAAAACCCTAAGGGAACTTTCTAACCCTTTTTCTAAAATGCTTTTCCAAAATCATAACCCTAAAGGAGTCTAGTTGATTAATAACTAGTCTTTCAACGGTGATGAAACATTTCGAAGTACCTTTCATTAGGTATATAAAAAAATCATTTAAAAAACTTTTCAAAGATAAGTTCACAAGAGCTTTCCCAATCCAAGCTCCTTTTCAAAAATCCCTAACCAAGATTTCAAAAACATTTTCAAAACTCTCTTGAGTTGTTTTAAAACATTTCAAAAACTCTATTGAGTTACTTCTACAACACTTCAAAACTTCTCCAAGTTTTGTTTCAAAAGCATTTTCCAAACTCTCTTGAGTTGTTTCAATATATTCCAAACATCTCTCAAGTTCTATGTCCAAAGACATTTTCAAACCATTAAGTTCTATTTCAAGTCAAAACTCTTAAATCCAAAGTTTCGAAACCATACAAGACTCCCATGAGTCTATTTTCAACTGGGCCCTTGCTTGAACTACAAGTGACCTAATTCTCACCAAGTGATACGTAGGCAATTTAGGAAAACTTAGGTGCGGTTATCACATCCTTCAAAAAGACACATTTCAAAAATGTTTCAATCATGCAATTTTCAAAACTCGCCCAAACTACGAATGATCTGATTTTCACCAAATGAGATACATAGGCAACTTAAAGTAGTGCGGTCATAACCTGTTTTTCAAGTCAAATTTCCATTTTCAAAATGCTCTTTCAATCAAAATTTCTATTTCAAATCACATTTCAAAACTTTTCTATCTTCAAAGATCTTTTCAAAAGTATGTTTCATGCATCATTCATCCCAAAAGTAAAAACCAAATTCCCTTTGCAAAATTTTAAAGTGGATATAAGTGGATTTTAAGTAACCAGTGATTTAAGCGAATGAACCAAGGGTGAATAGACATGTAGGTAGTGAAAGGGTGGGGTAGGATGATGACCTTAGAATATCTTTCCTACATATAACCAACTCCCGGACCATAGATTTTTATTTCGAAGACCAAAATTGGAGTCATGTTTTCAAAAGAGTTTTAAAATACTTTCAAAGTGTTGACAAAAAAAAACTATTTTCTAAAAACCTTCTTAAGAATGACGTTTTTTTAAATATTTTTGAAAAACTTAAGTTTAATATTTGGACTACACTTAGTTTTACGTGATCTAGCACATCTTTAACTATGTTAGGTGGCAACTCCAAATTTTTCTAAAAAGCCCTTACTCAAAATTAAAAAAAAAGTTTTCAAGTTCAAACCCCCGTCACACTTGTCCTTCTAGAAGGGCAAGTTTTAACAGAGAGAGTACCGTGCTTTTTCTAAGTCAAGAGGGTTTAGGTAAAAATTGGGGCATATCAGGTGGTGACTCTATTGGGGATTACTTAGTGGATTAGGCATGTCTCTTCACCCTTCACTCACCCAGAATTTTCACTTACTTAGTCGAGTTTTATCCACTTTTCAATTTTTCCAGCTAAATGTTCAATGGTTTTCAAAAGTCATAAGTTTTTAGAAATCAAACATTGTTTTCAAAAAATTTTCCAAAGTCTTCAAGGTTTTCAAAAGTGTCATCACTTGTATTCATTGCTTATATTCTTGCTTTTGCATTTTGACTTCTGCATTCATGCTCTTGTATTGACATCCATTTACATGCTCTGGCATTGTTTTCTATATTCATGTTGCATTGATCATCTATTTCCATCTTGCATTGAGTATTTTGAAAAGTAATAACTCTTTGTATTTCTTTTGTATGTGAAGCCTGGTTTACATTTACTTTATGCTGTATGAATGCTTTAACTGCCATGAATGCATGAATAATACAGGATGAATGTGCATTGTTGGGCTCTTTCCTTTAATTATGAAAATTCCACACACACTTGACGCAGTCACAAGTATGTGCCTTCATACTTGCATTGTTACCCATTACTACCCTTTAGTTAGAAGGGAGAACAGTACATTAGCAGTTAGCAGATGCAGTGTCTGCTTCTTACATAACGACCTTTAGATAGTTCCCCTACTCAAATCACTAACCAAAGTTGGGGTTCACCCTTTGGGGGAGGACGTCAAGGTTTGAAGTTTTAGGATCCGGGCTTTCTAAGAAGCATCAGTCAATCCCAACCTCATGCTCATATAACACCCCTTGCATAATCGAATCTCTGTTGAAATTAAGACACACGTGTCATTTTAAAAAACTAAAAAGGAAAGAGTAACTGCTTTACATCTCCTTACTGATGTCCATTAAATTGCTTAATTACTATTGTTATGCTGTTCGTACATTTATTATATTGCTCATGCATCAATATCCATTTCAAGACAAGAGTTCCAAAGTAACTCGAGTCATTGCATTCTCATGCATATGATCAACCCCAAAAAGAATGGTTCAAACCACTCTCACTCAAATCAAGCCTACCTAAACTCCTACGGGTTTCTCACAATCTTAAGGACTTATGGCATGCATCAAATGACATCTCATCAAGAGGGGCCCTAATCCCTCTCCATTCATAGAGATAGAACTATCATGAAGAAAAGGGTCAACCATGAAGTAAGGTCTCTTGATGATATCTGGAGAAATAAAAAACAAAAAAAGACAAATCCAAAGAGTCAAGAGTAATGTAGGATTTCATTGTATAGGCAAAAGATCCTATGAAAAATGTTTCCCATCTCTCTTACAATGTATTCAAATTCATGTATAAAAAAGAAAATCAATTTAATAAAATTTGTCATTTTTATTTCCTTGGAATAAATGGACGTATAAATGAACGAATGTGCATCACAGGTTGCAAGGTATGGTTTTGCATGCAGGGGCAAGACCCTATCTCCAAAACATGAACAAATCATCATACTTAGTCCCCCTTAAAAAAGCAGGGGCACCATTAAGATATGCATTGCATAAAATTTTCAAATCGAAGCACTAACCTCATTTTATTTTTAATTTTATTTTGGTTCCCCTCTTACCTCAGAAAGATAAGAGGGGTTCCCTTTGTTTTTCTAGATCAAATAGCATAATCAGACATATAGATCTCTTCAACATCCTACCCAGTTCACAACTCATAAAAGGACAAGCCTAACTATTGGAAGACGTACTAGGACTCGAGAAGCAGATGACAAAGCTGGAGACAATTCTTTCCTTGCTTTTGTCCCACACAGGCATAACCTACATTGAAAAACGAAAGTGGCCACCCCATCAACCGAATGCCACTTTCCAACAATAGTCTTTGCTCAATGTCATGGCAACACCAATCCTTCAAGCTCTTGTAACCATCCCTGCTCAAAACTTGACTGTAAATCAACCCCGAATTAAGCGTGGATGCATCACTGTTCAAAAAAAGGGAAGAAGAAGAGACACGGTCTTCACCCCACTAACATGCTCTTAAACAACGTCTTACCATTTGCTTCTCAAAACCAAACACCTTCTCCAAATACCGGCCAGACCTATTCCTAACCCAATACCCAACACATACAATCTAAGCCTACATTACCAATTTCATTATGGATCCCCAGGCCATCACACTGAAAGATGCTATTCACTAAAGCACAAAATCCAATATCTCATCGACTCCAAAGCCAGCGACATCATAAAGATCATTGTATTGGGGTCCATCTCACAACTCTTGAAACCACCTACCTCTAGCTCCTAATCCTAACAGAACTGACTGAAAGGCTACTCTAATCAAAGAAGGTGAAGAACTACTATCACAGCTCTAGGTTGTTGAAGACTGCTTGTTAAAAAAAAAAAAAAAAAAAACAAATCTAACATTTGCTATCATGTCTCTAACTTTAGGATTTCATCAGCTAGTTGTCCTAGGTCAGAACTACGGATGACCTAATTCTTGAGTTCACTAAGATACGTAGGCAGCCTATGTTCAATCCCTGGGTTCGGTCATAACAAAAGAAGAAAAACAGAAACCCCTAAGAAAGATCTCCAAAGCACTGAAAGTGCTTGAAAGATTAATGGATCTAAAATTGACATGATAAGGGGCGTTCATTTCTGCTATCTTCCATTTGGTTTATATATAATTCCTTTGAAAAACTCATTGAGCCTGTATTACAATTCTTTCAAAATGACCCACTAAGGACTACACCCCACACTGGGGCAGGATGATAAGTTAAAACCCCAAGCATAGATGGTCGAAAGCTCTAATAGCTAAAAGTCCAAAATCAAATGATAGAAGGCCATCATTTCAGCTACTCTTTTTATAATCAAGAAACATTACCTTTGCTAAACCTGTTGAGCCATAAAATCTCTTTTCTAAACCCTACCTAGAATCATTGTTATGCCTCGGTTTTCGCCTAAGCCCTCTTGGCTCGGAAAAAATACGATACTCTTTTGGTTAGAACTTACCCTCCTAGAAGGACAAGTGCAACAGGAGTTTGAACTTGAAAACTTGATTTGATTAAGATTTTTTTGAAATTTTTTTGGAGTCATCACCTAACATAATTAAAGATGTGTTAGGTCACCTAAAACTAAGTGCAATCCCAAGATCAAACTTAGATTTTTGAAAATGTTCTCTTAAGAGGTGTTTGGAAAATAGGGTTGTTTAGCAACTTTTAAAAATGTTTAAAGCCTTTTTGAAAAATAACTCCAGTTTTGGTCTTTGAAACAAAAATCTACTGTCCGGGGGCTGGTTATGTGTAGAGAAGATATCCTAAGATCATCATCCTACCCCGCCCTTGTAGTAGCTATATGTGTATTCACCCTATGTTTACTGACTTGAATCTCTGGTTACTAAATGTTCAATTTATATCTACTTGAAAAAGTTTTGAAAAGGGGTTTGTCATCACTTTTTGAATGTATGAATGCATAATGTAATTTGAAAAAGTGTTTAAAAGAAACTTGGGATTGGATTTAAAAAGGTATTTTGAGTTTGAAAGGGGTTATGACCGCACTAATGAAGGTTGCCTACATATCTTATTTGGCGAGAATCAAGTCAGTCGTAGTTCTAACAAGGGTTCGATTGAAAAGAGACTCGTGGGAGTTTTGTAATGTTTTGAAACTTGAACTCAAGAGAGTTTTGATTTGAAACTTGATGTTGGAGTGTTTTTAAAATAGAACTTGAAGGTTTTTTGGAAATGCTATTGAAATGGGATTTGAAATGTTTTGGAACATGACTCAAGAGAGTTTTGAAAGTTTTGGAAACTTAATTAGAGATTTAAAAGTGGGATTTGAAATGTTTTGGAACATGACTCAAGAGAGTTTTGAAAGTTTTGGAAACTTAATTAGAGATTTAAAAGTGGGATTTGAATTTGGAAAAGCTCTTGTAAACTTATCTTGAAAAGATTTTTGAAATAGTTTTTGAACACCTTATGAAAGCATGTGGATATTTCATTGCCTTTGAGATGATAACTATATGGGAGGTAAACTCCTTCAAGGCTATGAGTTTTGGAAACATTTTTAGAAATAGGGGCTAGAAACTTCCCTTGTTTGAATATCTCACTTGATCTTGGACAACCCTAACTATAGAAGGCCTAGGATTATTTCAATGATGTGATGTTTGAAAATAGTTTTAAAAAAAGAGATTTTACAAAACATTTAGGGTTTAGAACCCTAATATGAAGCTTATAGGTTTCACTTGATGTATCACTTTCCTTAGGCAACCCTAACCGTGAAGAGGGTTAGGATCATCTTAGGGTTGTGAGCTTTGGAAAAGACTTTAAAAAAAATTTTGAAAATATTTAGGGTTATGGAACCTTATCATGGACCTAGGAAGGTCACACTTGATATGTCATTTTCCTTTGGGAACCTTAACCGTGGAAGGGCTAAGATCTCCTTAGAATTGTGAGTTTTTAAAATAATTTTGAAAATAATTTTTGAAAATGGTAAGTGTCTATTCATTTTAGGTTTAAGACAAACGCGTAAAGAGCTATTGAAAGCATTTGAAAGAGGGGTATGATAACATTTGAAAAGTTTTTAAAGTTGGTTTGGAAACTAAAAAGAGTAGAGAGTTGTTTTTGAAAACATGCTATAAATATCATTTTGGGTTTTAGTTGGGGTTTGAAAAAGGGTCTTTAGAGTTGAAAACTTAAAGTCATCTAACATTGGTTCAGCAAACTAAGGTTAAGGTAACCTAGGGTTAGGTCGACATAAGGTTGGACCAACTAGGGTTAGGTTGACCTAGGGTTGGACCGCCTTGGGTTTGGATGACATAGGATTGGACCAACTAGGGTTAGGTTGACGTAAGGTTGGACCAAAGGTTTTGTTGACCTAGGGTTGACCAACTATGGTTAGGTTAACTTAAGGTTGAATTGACCTCGGGTTGACCAACTTCGGGTTTAGGAAACCTATGGTTTAGAAAAGCGGCTACATGCATGCAATAGAAAGACAATTTGAAAAAACTATGATTTTATTTGAGAAAAGATATGATTTCATGTTGAAAAAGGAAAGATTTGATCTTATTTTGAAAAATGAAAAGATTTGATTTGATTTCCAAAATGAGAGGGTTTGATTTTGTTTTAAAAAGTGGAAGATTTAGTTTGATTTTCAAAATGGAAAGATTTGATTTTGTTTTCAAAATTGAAGGATTTGATTTTGTTTTAAAAAATGGAAAATTTGATTTGATTTTAAAAATAAAAATATTTGATTTTGTTTCCAAAATGGAAGGACTTGATTTGATTTGAAGTTAAAAATAGGAAAGATATGATTTTGTTTTCAAAATGGAAAGATTTTATTTGAAAATCAAAAAGGAAATATTTGATTTTGTTTCCAAAATGGAAAGATTTGATTTTTTTTTCTAAAATGGAACGATTTGATTTTGTTTCCAGAATGGAAAGATTTGATATGAAATTGCAAAAGGAATTATTTGAATTGAAAAATGAAAGATTTCAATTGAAAACGAAAAGATGCGATTTGATGTTTAAATATATGATTTTATGTGAAAACTTGTGCATGAAAAATTTATGATTTTATGTGACACTTTTTGAAAACAACTCAGGAGAGTTACGCACTTTTTGAAAACAACAAAGACTTTTGAAGACCATTTTTTTTAATGCAATTTGAAGTATGATGAATGAAGGTTGGGGGACAAAACTAGGGTTTCTTAGGGCATACACTTCGAGGGTTTTGACCCTTGGCTTCAAGGCAACAACTTTTAGACCCACACTTTGAATGGGGAATTTGGAGAGTTTTTAAAATAACTAAGTCTTGAAAAAGAATGGTTAGGGTTCGAAACCCTAATATCGACTTTGAAAGTCTCATTGAATATGTCACTTCTCTTAAGGAAACCCTAACCATAGGAAGGTTAGAATTATCCCAAAATTGTGAGTTTAAAAAAATAATTAGGGTTTAACACCCTAATATAGACCTTCGAAGATCTCTTTTTGATATGCCACTTTCCTAGAGAAACCGTAACTATAAAGAGGTTATAATCACTCTAGGATTGTGAGTTTGAAAATAAGACAGTTACTAACAATGCATGAACATGACAATTATAACAATACAAATGGTCGCGGACATACAAGGTTTAAGGCTTCATCACACAATCAAGAGAGCTTAAAGTAACACCATCACAACGTAGACTATAGCAAGGACCAGTGACCTCCTTAAAGCTTTCTCTAGGCATAGACCCAAGGTCCTCTTATTTCAAGCATGCAAGAAGAGAAGGTAGAAGATTGGGATTAAAGTATAGAATAGTCTAAGTGGACTAGGAGGGAAAAGAGAGAGAGGGAGAGAGCATAACCATAAAGAGAAACCCTACCTTGTTTTCAATCTTCTTCAACCTTCAATGGATGCTTTGTCTTGAACTTGAGAGGCCTTCAAGAGTGTTGAAGGGGCTGGAAGTGACCTTCAATGGAGCTTGAAGACTAGGGTTAGGGGTGTATAAGGTTAGGGAAGCTCAAACCCTTAGAGAGATTAGGGTTTTAGGGGATTTTGGGGGGCTATTTTGAGAGAGCCAGAGCTTCTTTATAATTTTTTGCATCTGGAATACACTGGGACGTGCTTTATATTTATAGGCAAAAAATAAGAATGGTACCAGCCCATTTTTTGGCCAAGTGCCACTTATAGTTGCGCCTATCCCCAAATTTTGTGGAGATTTGATTTGATTCGACCTTGAGCTGCAAAACAAAGATTTGGGCACCACTTCTAGTGGCTCCCAACCTTGTTTTGGCTAGGCTCCACTACAAGATTCTTTAGGAAGCTCTTGTTTGATTTGAAAAGGAGCTGGGCTATAAGCCCAACTAGAAAAGAGATAGGGACACTTGACAGTGTCTCGGGGGTTGCCGATTTGATATCCAGAGCCAATGTAGTTGAAAAGGGTGACTAACCTACAGGGGTAAAACAATCAGTTTACTTAGAAAACATCTTAATGACAAGGGCTGGGACGGCATTTGGAGGTTGGGGATACATGTGGGAGTGCCTTAGGGGTTTACCAATTTGATACCCAAAGCCGGTGTGGTTGACGAGGGCGATCAGCGCTTAGGGGTAAAAACGGTCATTTGGAGCGAGTATCACCAGAATGGGTTCAGAGTTGGTTAGAATGGCAATCGAAGCATGCCGAACTGTTTGGGGACACTCTTGGAAGGGTGGCTTTACCACTCTGAGGATTTAGGTACTTTCTCCAAGAGCGTGTTGGGGTGCCTAGGGGCATTTTAGTTATTTGACTTCGATTGGGCCCAATGGGCTCGCGAAGCGACCGATTGACTGGATTGGAGTCTAGAAAGCTGATCTGGGCTGGAATGTGTTTTGATACTGAATGTGAGTCCGGTTGGGCCAAAGATTGTCGAGCAAGAAAAAATGGGGTGCTTACAATCATCGCCTACATTAGGGCAACAATGGGATCAATACTCGACCCCCCGACACAAGGGGCAATGAACAACGCTTTTCATGCGACGGAGCATTCTTTGGCACAAGCACAGGTCAACATCAATTCTCGAGAAGAGCCTCTTGGTGGTCAAATTTTGTGAGGCTTTACAGACTATACAATTCGATTTGAAATGAAAAAAGGCCCTCAATTCTTCTATCACACAATAAAAAAAAATCTCTTTGCAAAGTCTACTTGAGTTAGTTCTATTCGTTTAGAAAAGCTAACCCGACGATCATTGCGCACAGTAGGTTAATTTCAAAAATATTAAAAGCTCCATCAGAGAGAGAGAGAGAGAGAGAGAAAGAGAGCAAGGTTCTTTCATTCAGATCAAAAGAGTTCAATTCAAAAGATCCTCATTGGGGCAACAAAAGGCAGAAGAAAATTAAAAAAAAAAAAAGAGATGTAGTTCAAAAGGTGATCACAGGTTCAAAAAACCCTTTACATAAGAAATTTGAGCCTCATTTACCCTTCATTTCTTAAACCAACACCATAGCCTATGTTATGGTCCAAATTCAAGACCTCTCTGATTAAGAAGAATTGCAAAGTCCGAAAAGCTTCTTCAAACATAAGCAATTCAGAAGTGTTTGCCAAGCTGGGGCATTGATCGGAAGAAGAGATTTCCATAGATGATTCTCAATGAAATAACCCTCTCAATGAAGAAGTTTAAGCATTTTATCCTTCCATTCTCAACCTTTAACTTAGCCTACATTACGGTCCAAATTAAAGTTCTTCTGGATTGATAATGGATATTTAGAACTAAGAGCTTTTACCTTTTACACTTGGGGCAATTTCACTCAAAAGTGACTCAAAGACAGTGATCTTTAGTCTTCATCTGTATCATATTTTGGGGCCAAAGAGAACCTTTTCTTTCTGTACCCCTCACTAAACCATGCATTACAGCCCATAGAAAAACTACTTTAATCAACAGTGATCCATTAATCCAAAAGCTCTCACAGTCAAGGATATCTCTAGACCAATGTCAAAGGAAAGAAAGGAGTTACCCTAGTAATGTAGCTTTGCGAAATTTAGAAGTCACTAGACATGCCAAACAAATGCTGGATAAAAAATTGAATGGTGATCTAATATCTAGCAAAATATAGCTATTGTAATGGTTCCTACACTCTGATGAAAAGGAAACCTTCTTATCAAGTCCCTTGAGCTAAGATGCAAACCGTTCTTTCAAAACCATAAAAAGGTAAGGAAACTACCCTCGATCTCCCTATCAGCTTTGAATGGCCTAATCCAACCTTTTGTAAACCACAGAAAATGGGGTAATGACCCACCCTCGACCTCTTAATCAACTTTGAACAACCCTTTTCAAAGTATAAAAGCTGGGATAATGTCCCACCTTACACCTCCCATTTATCTTAACACAGGATATGTTGTCAAACCAATGCCCTCTTAGGATCTCGGAGACCCACCAATGGCAAAGAAGAAAAAGTTACAAAATGAATGGCTCACATCTTAGAAAGGTCATAATACCATCTAATATCCAACAAGAAATAGAGAAATGGGGCAGAGTATAACAAGAAGTTGAAGCCACCCCATAACCGACTAGCAAGCTCAAGCATCTCTAGCACCGGCACTGCCCAAGTATCTTTAAGAGTGTCGCCAAGAAGCCTGCCAACTAGCAGCTCCATCATGAGCCTCCTCCTCAACAACCGTAATATGGGCAACATTTCTAGTAGCCTCACTTGGGGCATCTTCTGTAGTAGTCCAAGTTGAGCCCCTCCTTATCAGCAGCACTAATAGCTCCTTGGCTAGAGCTGGTGTCATCGCCATGAGTGCAACCCACAGTCGCACCCTTTCTAGATCTACTTAAGGTGCATTCCCATGGCAGCCCCTCCCAATAGTCCATCAGCAAGGGAGCATACAAATACAAAAAAAAAAAAGGAAAAATAAAAAAAGAGAGCAAAAGTAAAAGAACTAGATATAAATATAAAAAAAAAAAAAAAGAGATGAAAAAAAAAACAATGAATGATGTAAGAGAATGAATCATCCAAAATTTTCTCCAAAAAGTGCAAAAGTCAAGTCAAAATGAATTTTTTACACATTTTGTCTTTAAAAGTCCAAGTGTCGAGTAAAAATGAATTTTCTACACATTTTGACTTCAACAGTTCACATTTTTTAGTGAAAATGAATTTTCTAAATATTTTGTCTTCGAGAATTCAAGTTTCAAGTCAAAACAAATTTTCTAAATGTTTTGCTTAAAAAAATTGAAACTTTCATTTCAAAATTCTAGATTTCCAAGAATTTTTCCTGAAAAGTTTTAAAGATTTTCTAAACTCTTTCCATTCAAATCCAAATCAATCCATTGTAGAAAGCCATTTCAAAATCAATTACAAAAAACATCTTTAATATCAAAATCCTGAATCTCCCCAAAGGAGTATTGTTCCACTAGCTGGAATGTCGGTTCAAGAAAAATCAATTTCAACAACTTTCAAAAAATTATGATCATCTTCAATTTCAAAAAATTGAGTTTGAAATCTTGGATCTCCCTAAAGGAGTGCCATTCCATAGGTTGGAATGCCGATTCAAGGTAACTAAGTTTCAAAAGTTCAAGTATTCCAATCCCTCTAGTCGCCTCGCGACCAACATGAAACTCTTACTTTATCGTTTTCTGTCTTCGACAAGTAAAGACAAAAAGGGGGGGGGGGGGGGGACAGATGTAAGCACTCTATTTTTGCCCTCTCGGTAATCTCCGATCCACATCAGTCTTCAAGTAAAATATCACCACACTATGAAGCCCAAACTAGCTTTTCAAACTCCAGTCCAGTCAATTGGTCCTTTCCCGGGCTTGTGGGACCTAATTGAAGCCAAAAGGCCAAAATGTTGCTAGGCTTTCCAAGGTAGTTTTTAGGGACCGGGAGGTCTCCTAAACTAATCACCGCCATCGAAGTGACAAAAACACTCACAAACCTTAAACGGTTCACTCCTATTGCCTATTAGCCCGCCAATGTAGAATGTCCGTTATACCTCTTGGCAACCTATAGTTTCCCGAGATCAATCAGTCTCCAGAACTAACACCAAACCGACAATGTGACTAAAACACTCATAAACCTTTAAGCTATTGGAATGATGAGAACACTCACCAGATCAACACAGGTATGCCATCAAAACCTATGGTGTCACGGGACCGAAATCGCCCCTTGACCGTGGCATGTTTTTCATAGAAAAGAGAGATCACCAAAAACCAACCCATCACAACCGTTGGAGTGACAGAAAAACTCGTAAACCCAGGTTGACACCGAGGCCTGCTAGTCCGTCTCGGTGAAAAATAACTAAGCTGTCCCTTGGGCATAATGACACATCTTGCGAGAAAGTGCAAACTCTCAAGACGATTAGTCTATCCAACTCTTCACGTCTTTGAAAAGTACTAAGTTCTCAAGATGGTAAGTCCACCCTCTATGATTGTCCCTTAATAGTTTGGCACGTTTAAGATGCCAATCAAACCAACTTTAGTTCAATTCCAATCAAATCCAGTCAAGATAACTGTTTTGCCCCTAGGCATTCTGGCACGTCCTTCAAGAAAGCACCAATCCCTCAAGATGGCAAGGCCACCTTCTTAAAATGACTCTAGATAGTTCGGCAAGTTCCAATCAAAATGACCATTTTGCCATTAGTGACTCGGGCACGCTGACCTTGGGTACCAAACTGGCATTCATTAGGATACCCTGCAAAACATCCTCGTCCATTTCCAAGTGAGTCCTGTGACTCAAAACACCTTTAAGTCAACAAAATCTTCCCGGAACGACTCACAAACGCTCTGCTAGGGTTGTCTTTTTCTCTGATTTCTAAATTAAAACGCACCGTCAAAAGAATTAAGAAATACGTAAATTAGGGAATTCAAAACAATTCTTTCCAGAGGTCTTTCCATCGATATGGCTCGATTACAAAGATGGCTTCCTGAAACATCAGATCGCATGGCCCAAAAGTTGCTACTTTAAAAAACCTTTAGAGTATCTCACATACACTCTGCTAGGGTTGACTTTTTCTTCAATTCCTGAATAATACGCAACGTCAAAGACTTGAGAAATGCATAAATTAGGGAATTCCTAGAAGCTTGTCTGGAGGACCTCCCATCAGTATGGTTGGATCAAGGGAGTCACTTCCTGGAGGCCACGATCATATGGCGCAAAAACGGCCATTTTCGAAAACCCTCGGAGCGTCTCATAGATGCACCAAAAAATGTATTTTCATGCATGCTTCTCAATGAAATATCTTCATCATCTAAAATCCTTTGGGGCTCCTCGAGGGCTCCCGATTCATAAGAAACAGTGAGGGAACGGCGTGAACGTGACCGATTTTCCCGACTCTTTCTTGGATTGCAAGAATTTCGAGACAAAATCAGCATAAAAGTTCTAGACAACGGAGAGTGTGCTACATGCACCTAAAAAAATGATTAGATTGGACTAAACTTACCTTGCAGCCCAAGTTAGGGTAGAACAAGGAGTGCCACATGGCATTCAAATAGTGGCCTAGTACAAGCACCAAATTTTTGCTAGGCTCATGTAGCACATATGCCAGCCCGTAGCTCTTTTGCTTATAAATACTAGGCCACTCCCCTTGATATTTCGAGAAACCCTAAATACTCCCTTCTCTCAACCCTCCAATTATCTAAACCTACTTCCACTTAAATCTTAGCCCACACACTTCACCATTGAAGCCTTTAAGGTAGACTCAAGACTTTTCCAACCCCTTAAGTCCCTTGAAGGCCTCTCAAATTCAAGCCAAGTCCACTATAGAAGCTTGAAGATGTGTTGAAGACAAGGTAGTGCTTTCTATTAAGTTTTGTCTTCCTGCACTCTTCTCTTCTCCCTCTTAAAGCTCACTTGAGCTTTTCTCTATTTTAATCAACATCTTCAACCCCCCTCTCTTGCTTGCTTGAACAAGAGGACATTAGGTTCATGCTTAGGGGAAGCTTTAAGGAAGCCACCGATTGGGGGCCCTCCCTTAAGCCTACCTTATCATGATATGGCCTTAAGGTCCTTTGTAATGTGGTGTAGCCTTAAGCCATGAATGTTTCATGACCCCCATTGCGTAGTGGTTACCTCACTCATGACTTGCATGCTTGCCCATTTTCATGTTCAAACCATTTCCAAACACTTTTAGCATTTCAATCACAACACTCTTTTCAAACTCTATATTCAAGTCTTTTTTAAAAATGGTTTTAAGAGTGAGTTTCTTGAAGTCTAACTTAAACCCTAGAGAACCCGCTTTTAACCCCCAGCCTTCATTTTGCATCCTTGCATTTTCTATATCCAAGCATTAAAATGTTTTCTAAAATCACTATCTCTATATTGATTTTTAAAGTTTCGCTTTCTTGAGCTTTGTGGTTGGAATGGCCCCCATGGAGCCCTCTCTTGGATGGTTCTCCCCTTGATTTGGCCATAAGAACCCCAGTTCACTAAATTGATTTTCTAACCACCACCCCCCCTCCCCCCAAAATAAAGTGATTTTCAAAACAACCCTCTTCAAGAGAGGTCCTCAAAAGTTCATTCTCCTTAATTTGTATAAAAATGGTTTTCCAAAACTACCATTTTCATTTTGATTGTTATAAGCTATTGTCTCATGAATTAGAGGTTGTAATGGTCCCCATGTAGCTCTCTTTTCAGTGGCTCCTCATTTTTTACCATATGAACCCTACACTAGTTAGAGCAAATTTTCAAGGAAATGATCTTCGTAAATTCAAGACTTTTTGAGTTGTTTTTGTAATAATCAGTATTTTTAGAGAAATAATTAACATAAGTTCTTTGTGTCAAAAAAATTAAATTCATAAACCTACAATATAAATTAAGAGTTAAAAATAATTAAAGTAATACATAAATTAACAATTTTCAAAGAAGACCTAAATTTTGTATAAATTGCTTAGGAGGGTTAAACTACTTACATGCATATGAATATCATATATATGTATATAGCTATAATAACATATTAGGTTTCGTTAAAAAAAAACAAATAAAACAAAACTCTTTACATGTTGGAGAAGTGTCCAACATGTATAAGGACACCAAGTAATACTATCTATATGCTTGTCATGCTTGTAGATAAGGCAATTCATGTATATCAGATTTCTTTCGTTCGTGTAAGGCAAACAGAGAAAGTAAGAATTTTATTTTTTTTCCAAAATTCTACAGTTTCATCTTTCAGTCGCACGTAGTTAGAACAACCCAAAACTCCAAGAAAATAGTATTTAGAACTCCTTAACATGAAATCATAAGGTTTGTTCGAATTTTATTATAACTAAGCATTGACTTATTCACTAAATTTACTAATTTAAACTTTTGTGGTCATAGAGTGGTCTAGGCATGGAAGTAAGGTGAAGAAAAACTTAAGATGTGCTCTACTGAGTTTCAGAGCTATTTTAAGGCACAAAACGACTGATTGTTTTTAAATATGTCCATGTTTTTTATATAACTTTTCATGAGCTTCAAATTTGACACAAAAATCACCCAAAACGATTATGAAACAAGAGAGAAAAGTGAAAAATACAGTAGGTCATCGAATCTGTGCGAACAACTAAGTTTCAGGTGAATTTTAGAATTTGAAATGAAGTCAAATCTAAATTATGAAAAATAAAGGTTGCAATCTCTTTGAGAACTATGATTTAGAGTCAAGAATCTCTCAATTTGGTTAAGGAATGGGGGAGAAAAGGGCAAAATACACTAGGGTGTCAAATTTGGCCGAATTAGGGTTCTAAGGAAGAAAAAGATGAAGAGTAATTTTGGCACACACCCACTCTCAGCCTAGCATGCATGAGAGTGAGTGCCATGTCAGATTTTAGTGAATTGCTTTTTCAAATTCTCCTCAGATTAAAAGAAAATTTTGTATATATTATAAGGATTAATCCTATAAATGTAGATAATTTTAATAAATTATTTAGTATAGAATTAAGTTTAAAATATCTAGTGAATTACAAAAATTTTGAAAAATTCATGGAAACTGTAATTCAGTCCTCAGAACACTCAGAAAGGGGAGTGTATGAATTTTCATGTCTTGAAAAATTAATTTAAAATTTCAAAGTTAAAGAGTTCCTAGAATTTCTTTTTAGGAATTAAAAGTAGGTTCAAACCCTAATCTGATGTTAATCAAGTTAAATATAGATTGTATAAATTGATTTCGTCCATTTAAAAATTATTACAATTTTCTTTAATAATTTGGCAAAGTGACGAATTTCAAAGAAACCCGATACTAATATTTGAATAGCAAGAAATTGTCAGGTAAGGATTTTTGGACTAAAATGTAATTAATTTGATTATTTGTTTACAAATATTATTTCAAGCTATGATAATTGAATATTAAATTGCACTGTATATCCCAGCTTAGTGGAGGATATAAGAGTTGTACTGTTAGGCCTGTGTAACATATCAGGGTTATAAGTTGAGTTTCTGGGCGCGGTGTGAAGCTAGTGTGAGCCTTCTTAATAGGCCACAAATGATTATCAATTATTGTTCTAGATATTTATTTTAAAATTTTATATCGCTTGAAATACATTTATTTTGGAAGAGATGCTTTAACTAATCCTTGCAATTTTGAATTATATACAAATTTATTGTATTTTAGTCAATACATCACTATAGGGCTTTATAGCTCATTCCATTTTATGGGTAACTGTTCAAATAACAGGTGTGAGAACGAAACTGGATCCCTGGTTGAATTTGAATAAACTGGCGAACTGTAGAGTTTGAAGCTAATTAAAACACTTAGTGTGTAGTAGGTGGTATATCATAAGACTGAAACTTTTTTTAATAGTGCAGCCAGCCTATAATATATACTTTTGTATAAGACATGGTTTTGTAATGTAATCATAGTTCCTAGTTTATATATAAGTTGGGTTTAACTTCAGTTTAGTAGGTATAGCCCTTTAATTGTCCATGTGAAATGGAAGGTGTCACGCCCCATAACCCAGCCTATACTGATTTAGGGTACGTGATCGACTAGTAGCAAGGCTACCCAAGGCTGCATTACATAAACTGGTTGATCACCTGTACATAATCATTTAGAATGACGCATAATTGCAGAAAATAAAATTTTTGATAACTTGTAAACATAATCCGTGTCATACATGGTAGAGCTGTGCCTAATTCAAAACATAACATACATAAGGACCAAATCAAGGTCCACCAAAGTTATAGCAATATAGCATTACAAAGCATTGGGTCCGGCCCTCAAACATTATACAAAACATAGGCCCGTGGGCCGTAGCTCAAAATTCGCATGTGGCCTTGCTCTAAGGCTCCCCGGATTGAGTACCTGAAAATCATTTGAGAAACGTAAGCTAATGCTTAGTGAATAACAATGATGCATGAACGAGGAAATATCATGGACTAGCAACTATATCCAACGTACATAGATAGATAATCGTTTATGCATAATGAAATGAGCTTTTAAACGTTTAACGCATAGGCTTGGAACTCATAGGTAACGTAAACGTCATTTAAAACGTTTCAACATTTTAAAACATAGTATCATAAGAAGAGATGCAACATAACATTATTCTTGATATAGCATTTCGTAACTTGTCGTAAAACATGTGAACATATCATGGTTCTTGGTTCAAAACATAAATGTGCTACAACTTGACATATGAGCTAGGCTTCATAGTAACCATATAGGTCATGCTAAGGTTCTTTAGGCCAGGGACGTCTCCTAACATAGATAGTTTATTTCATGTCCCCTATCGTAGGACTATCGAGCTAGATTAAGGTCTTGCCACGAGAAGACCCGAGTTGGCACCATACATTGGAAATTTAGCATCTCTTTCATTTAAACATTATTGTCCATGGTTTTCATTCATAACATAAATATAACTGGCATGCATTTGAAATATGACATTTGTAATTGAACGTAGCATTTATGCATTGAAATGTATGGAAAACATTTATGATATAGAGGTGAGCTTAAAACATTTAGAAAATACTAAAGTTTTACTCATGGCATATCGTTACTCACCTCCCTCCGATAGAACGGGTGCTAAACAAGGTGTTCATACACAAATGCACATAGAAGTATAGAATCATCAATAGAAGACTCTAAGGCAAAACAATAACACGAAAACCGAGACTAAACACATAAGTCTCTCAACCCTGACTCAACAATACCTCATTCTCACAACGGGAGAACGAGGCTCAACTCTAGGACAAGGCGTTAATGTAAAACAAAAATACAAAGTTGGGGTCCGAACATGAAAGCCAGGACATCGACTCCTTCATTGAGTCCCAACCACCTCTCAATGATGAGCTCACACCCAAGGATAGTTTCATTTGAAAATAAGCTTAAAGGCCTTTAATTTGATAGGTCATGGGCTAAAAACACATTTCGGGTGAAGAATTTATGCCCCACAGAAGGTGGACTAAAATTTTGGAAAACAATGTTGTTGGCATAGATTTTGGGTCAACTTTAAACTTCCATAAATCTTAATCTATAAGGAATTAGAGAACAAACTTTATATGGCTAAAAAATTTTATGAATCTGCTTTCTAATGCTTCAAACGGTGCATCAATCCGAGTTTTGTAGAGAAAGTTATGTCTATTTTACTAAACAATGCTGAAACTAGCAGACGGTTCGAACACCCAACCGGGCCATTTAAATGCCAGGCCAAAATGACCAAGCTATTCGAATGCCCAAAATAGCCGTTCGAACGCCAGGCAAAAGTGGAAAAACACCCTCTTGGGCTGTTCGAACTCTTGGAAGGGCCGTTCGAATGCCAAGCCAAATAGAAAACTCTGCTCTCGGGCCGTTCGAACAATCCTGTCGGGCGTTCAAACGCCCCCTTCTGCGCAGCAACGATTCTCAACCTAAAACTCTCCTAAAACCCCTCCAAACACAACCAAACCTTCCCAACACTCTTAGGGCTCAAAGATTAGCCCACAATGATGACAATAATTCAAAGTGAGGGAGAAAGAACAATCAAAACGAAGGGATCTAAACAAGAAATAAAAAACCCTAACATTCACATATTTGGGGGTTTCAACCCCCGACTTTCCAATCCTCCAATATTAAGCTACAAGCTCTCAAATTCAAAGTAATTAGGACTCAAGGAGTCCCCCAAGATAAACCCAAACACCCCAATCCATATAGATGCATATATACCATTTCCTAACTCAAGATAGATACATATACATAAAACATTGTAGAGAGAGAATGGGATCTTACCTTCTTCAAGCTTGTTCAAGTATTCACATGACTTCTCTTGGCTTAGGTTGAGGCTCTCCAAGCTTCCCCTCTCCTTCTCTTTCCTCTTCTTCTTCTCCCTCTTTCTCTCTAACGGTTGTGGGTGTGTGTGTTGTGTGTGAGTGTGTGTATACATGGGTGTGTATAAGAGTGATACACATGGGAATAATCCCATGTGTCTCCCCCCACGGACTTAAGTTACAATATACACTCTTATTGGTCATATTTGACCTAACAGATGAAATAATTAACTTTAAACATTGCATACACTAGAAATTCTCATTAATATAATTAAATAGAGGTTTGGGATATCATAGAAGGTTTTAGGGTGTGCCAGGTTGTTATCAGAGCACAGTTGTAGGTCTAAGTTAAGGAACTTAGGTGAGAATTGAGATTTCAAGCTATAGTTAGGATGAAACGCTAGGCCATAACCATACATTGCATGTATACAACGTTATGTTTAGATCAGATTCGATCATGTTAAATAATTATTAAGTCACCTATTGATAGTGGTTGTCTTATGTAGGCAAGATGGACCCTAATACTTAGGACGGATGGCTAATCCATCATATTGAAGTTATGAGAGAATTACAAGAGGAGATGGATGCTTATATTAGAAGTCAGGCTCGAAAGCGGTATGAGCAAAACTTATAGAAGCTTCCCATAATTGGCCACACTAGACCCATGATACCCAGAATATGATGGTTGGGTACTGGATTTATTCACAAATGACGGTAGCTAGGGCTGCTTATGAGTTGGTAAGGTCTGATGTAGGATATGGAGAACTTGTCGATGAATTGGTTAATAGCAATGTAATCCCTAATATACTAAAAGGATGGATATGTCCTATACCACCTCATGTTCCTGATCACCAAGACCCTATTCTAGAACCACCAACACCAACACTTGTTCTCGTGCTTTCAAAGGGCGAAGAGTCTTCAGGAGATGAGGATCAAAGTGAGGGGTTAGTGAGCAATGTTAATTTTGTCACTGCATAGTAGTGGCCAAAGTTGACCATAACTTTGGAATGCATATAGTGTAGATGTAAATAGTGTGGTTAGGGTTGACTGTGATTTTGGGATGCATGTAATGTAAATATGAGTGGTGTGGTTGGGGGTATACCTGTTTTTGACAACACTGACATGTTAACATTAACTGTGGTAATATATACTTTTTGAAAAAGACCCTGCGGATTTTTGTAAAACATGACGAGTATCACATATGTATGTGAATAATAAAATATCAAAAAAGTTTGTTTATATATTTCTTTGTTCAAAACTTTGAGATTTTGCATAATTAATAGTTGTATGTATGTCATAGAAATAGTAAAATATGATTGTGAAAAATTAACTTATTGAGTTATTTATATTTTTTAGGATGACAAACACAAGAAGTGGAATGGCTAGTAGTGCTGGTAGAGCAGCAGTTAAAGAAGTACAGTCAATTAACACTGGTAACCCTAGAGGTGATCAAGCTACCCATGCCCAACCAGTAACCACTCTAGATGGGGTGTTGCAATGTATGTGAGAAATGACTAATGTTACGCAACAATAGGCTAGGCAACCACCTCAACCTTAACTAGAACCGCCAGTAATAATACCACCACCAGAATTTGTACCACCTACACTAGTAAACATAGCATATAGGACGGCCAAACTACTTAGAGATTTTCAAAAACAAAACCCTCCTGAATTTACTGGAGAAGCTGACTCAGCTATAGCAAAGAAATGGATAAAGCAAACTTGAAAAGTACTTGATATCGTAGGGACGCCTATTGAATATCAAATAGAATTTGTAACCTACCGATTACAAGGGGAATCAAACTTTTGGTGGGACTCCATAAAAGCACGACAAGATGTTACGGGCCTTAATTGGGATGAGTTTACTGAGATATTTTACATTCATTATTTTCATGAGGTTACTAGGGAGGCAAAAATGGAAGAATTTGTGCAATTACAACAAAAGGGATGACAGTAGCACAATATGCTGCAAAATTTTTGGAATTATCAAGATTTGCTCCAAACTTTGTTTCAACGGAAGAAAGAAAACTCGAAGGTTTCAGAGAGGACTTAGATCAACCATTTGAGCTGGAGTTGTTGCATTGAAAATACTAACCTTTAGTGAACTAGTGGATTGTGCAATGCTTATGGAGCAAGAACTAGATGAACAATAAAAAATGATAGCTATTAGGGAACAAGGTAGACGAGGTCCCTTGAGAGATAATAGAGGTGGAACTACCAATCAAGGAGGGAGACTAATGGATTACCAGCCTTATCCACAAAGATCGGTTAGGAAAATTAGTCAAGGGAATCAAATAAGTGACCTTAGAGTATGTTACAATTTTAACTGTCTTGGTCATCTTAGGAAAGACTATCCACAACCTTCAAACTTCCAAAACCGATATTAAGCATGTGGTTCTCAATCACTACACATGCAACCAAATCGGAGCCACCCCACTGCACAACAACGACAACCATATGAAGTGCAATCATCACCACAACAACCACAATCATCCTATCCAAAGAAAAACCAATCAGTAACACCACAAAATCAGCAATGTGTAGCACTAATAGGGCAAGGATGAGGAAATCAAGCAAGGCATAATAAAGGACCCCCACGGATGTTTGCCTTACCCACTGTAGAGGAAGGAGAGGAGACTTCGAATGCAGTTATCGAAGGTACTCTTCTAATTTATAACTCTTGGGCTAAGGTATTATTTGACTCTGGAGCTACATATTCCTTTTTTCTATAACATTCGTGAATAGTTTGGAACTGCAACTTAAACCTTTAAACTTTGCACTAACTATTAATACACTGGTGAGTGGAAAGATTGGCACCAATTAGATTTATCGATCCAGTATTATTAAGATTGCAGTTATGAATTTGAGAAAAATTTGATAGTATTGGAGATACAAGGGTTCGATGTAATATTGGGAATGAATTGGTTAGCAGAGCATTATGCAATAATAGATTGTTATCAAAAAATGGTAACATTGTGGCATACTAGTGGGCTTATGATTAAATTCATAGGAAATAAAGGTACCCTTCTTCTATATGCACTAATGAATCTTAGAGAATAACAAACAGGGTCAAAGAGTCATCTTTGTTTCTTAGGATATATGGTTGCAAAAGAGGAAGAAAAACAAAAGGTAAAACCTACCAATGTTGTTGATGATTTTCCTAAAGTTTTGTCTAAGGATTTACCTGGGTTGCCACCAGATAGGGAAATAGAGTTTGTTATAGAACTGTACCTAGAAATTGCACCAATATCTATAACACCCTATCATATGGCACCGGCAAAATTGAAGGTTCAATTAGAAGAATTATTAAATAGTTCACTCATGGGGAGCACCGGTGTTATTTGTCCAAAATAAGGATGGAACTTTGAGATTATGCATTGATTATAGACAATGGAACAAAGTAACCATTAAGAACAAGTATCCATTGCCAAGAATAGAAGATTTGTTTGATCAATTAAGAAGAGTTGTGTATTTTTTTAAGATTGATCTTAGGTCCAGGTATCATCAATTGAAGGTTAAAGAGCTAGATATACCCAAAACGGCTTTTTATACTTGATATGGTCATTATAAATTTTTAGTGATGCCATTTGGGTTGACTAATGCACCAGTTACCTTTATGGATTTAATGAATCGAGTGTTCAAGGAGTATCTAGACCAATTTGTAATTTTTTTTACTGATGATATCCTTATATACTCCAGGATGGAGGCAGGAAATAAAACACACTTGCTAAAAGTGTTATAGTTACTTGAAAAACATCAACTGTATTAAAAAAGAAGTAAATGTGACTTTTGGATGTGAGACGTTAAGTTCTTAGAACATGTAGTATCAAAAGAAGGAATAACAGTTGACCCGTCAAAAATTAAAGTTGTGTCAAATTAGGAGAGACCAAAAATAGTAACTGAAATTCAAAGTTTCATAGGATTAGTTGAAGATTGTCGACGTTTGGTTAAAGGAATTTCAAGTATTGCAGCACCAATGAGCCAATTAACACGGAAAGGAATAAAATTTGAATGGAACCAAATTATTAAAGAGCTTTTTTGGAGTTGAAAAAGAGGTTGACAACAACACCAATTTTAACTTTACCTATGGGTGGAAAATCATATGTGGTGTACACAGATGCATCTCATAAGGTTTGGAATGTGTTTTAATGAAGGATAGAAAGGTAGTAGCATGTGGGTCTAGACAATTGAAGAAGTATGAAATGAACTATCCGACACACGACTTGGAGTTGGCAGCAGTAATATTTGTGTTAAAAAATTTGGCGATGTTATTTGTATGGAGAGAAGTTTGAAATTTTTACAGATCGTAAGAGTTTAAAGTATATCACCACTCAAAATGACCTTAATTTGAGACAGAGGAGGATTATGATTTTACTTTGCAATATCACCCTAGAAAAGTGAATGTGGTGGTTGACGAATTGAGTAGGAAAAATCCAATGAGAGTAAATTGTTTAAACTTGGACCAAAGAAAAATTTTAGAGACTTTAAGGAATTTTGATTTATATATAAAAGTACAAGAATCTCACTGTTTCTTAAGCAATATTGTGGTCCAACCAACTCTGATAGACTGTGTGATAGAAGTTCAGAAGAATGATATAGAAGTAATAAAAATGAAAGCAGAAGTAGAGAGAGGTGATGGAGAAATGAATTGGGCTATAGGAGCTTATGGGAATTTAAGGTATAAGAACAGATTGCTTGTGGTGAATGATATACTCTTAAAAGAAGAAATCCTAAGTGAAGCCCATAAAACGAAATTTTCCATACACCCAAGAAGTACCAAGACGTACCTGATTTGAAGTGACAATACTACTAAAAGGGAATAAAGGAAGATGTCGCTAAGTATGTGGTAAAATGTTTGACATGTCAACAAGTTAAAGCAGAGCATCAATGTCCAAGTGGATTGCTACAGTCTTTACCTATTGTAGAATGGAAATGGGAGTATATTACCATGAATTTTGTCGTAGGACTACCTAGAACATCACATGGGTATGATGCAATTTGGGTAATAGTGGATCGATTAACCAAATCTGCTCATTTTATTCCAATGAAGACGATAGATTCACAGAGTACCTTGAGCAACTATATATCAAAGAAATATTTCATCCACATGGAATACCTTTGTTGATAGTACTGATAAAAAACAAAGATTTGTGTCTCAATTTTGGCAAAGTTTGCAATGAGCTTTGGGTACTAAATTGAATATGAGTACTGGGTATCACTCCCAGAAAAATGGACAATTAGAAAGGGTAATCTAAATCCTAGAGGATATGTTACGAGCTTGTGTGTTAGATTTTCAAGGAGGCTGAAGTGAGTATTTACCCTTAGCAAAATTTGCTTACAGTAATAGTTATCAGGCAAGCATATAAATGGCCCCCTATGAAGCACTGTATGGTCGACCATGTAGATCACCTAACTGTTGGTTAGAAACTAAGGAAAGTAAATTCTATGAACCAAATAGTATACAAGAAACAACATAAAAGATTAAGCTAGTCCATGAAAGATTACAAATAGCCCAGAGCAGGTAGAAAAGTTATGTTGATCATCAAAGGCGACCGTTAGAATTTGATGTTGGAGATTGGATGTTCTTAAAGGTCTATGAAAGGGAATCATTCAGTTTGGAAAGGAAGGAAAATTGGTTCCAAGATATATTGGACCATTTGAAATATTACAACGAGTGGAAGCAATAACATATGAACTGGATCTTCTACAACAAGTGACTCAAGTTCACAATGTTTTTCATGTCTCGATGTTATGTCAACATATACCTGACCCAACTCATGTGATTAAGTGACAAGATATTTAGATACAGAAAGATATAACTTATGAAAAAAAGCCAGTTCATGTTTTGGATTCCCAAGAGCGCGTTTTGCTAAACAAAGTAATACTTTTGGTTAAAGTATTGTGGTAACACCAAGGGGTAGAGAAGACCACTTGGGAAGTAAAGTCAGAAATAAAGGACAAGTATCCAAAGTTGTTCCAATAAATGTAAGTTTCGAGAACGAAACTTTTCTTTAGGAGGATAGGCTGTCACAATCAGTAGAGAAATAATTAACATAAGTTCTTTGTGTTAAACAAATTAAATTCATAACCCTACAATATAAATTAAGAGTTAAAAATAATTAAAGTAATACATAAATTAACAATTTTCAAAGAAGACCTAAAATTTGTATAAATTGCTTAGGAGGGTTAAACTACTTACATGCATATGAATATCATATAGATGTATACAGCGTAATAATATATTAGGTTTCATAAATAAAAAAAAAGAATAAAACAAAACTCTCTAGATGTTGGACAAGTGTTTAGCATATATAAGGACACCAAGGAATCCTATCCTTGTCATGCTTGTAGATGAGGCAATTTGTGTATATCAGATTTCTTTAGTTCATATAAGAGAGACAGAGAAAGAAAGAAAGACGAGAGAAGGACGTTCGGCCAAGGAAAAATACAGAGAGGAAAAAAAACTCTCAAAGCAAAAAGATAAGAATTTTATTTTTTTTCGAAACTCTACAGTTTCATCTTTCAGTCTCATGTAGTTAGAACAACCCAAAACTCTATGAACATAGTATTTAGAACTCCTTAATAAGAAATCATAAGGTTTGTTTGAATTTTATTATAACTAAGCATTGAGTTATTCACTAAATTTAGTAATTAAAATTTTTGTGGTCATAGAGTGGTCTAGGCAAGGTAGTAAGGTGAAGAAAATTCATTTGCATGTTTTAAAAAAAAAAAAAAAAACTTAAGATGTGTTTTACTAAGTTTCAGAGCTATTTTGAGGCACATAACGACTGAATGTTTTTAAATATGTTCGCGTGGGGTTTTAGAACTTTCCACGAGCTTTGATTTCCATGCAAAAATACCCAAAACGGTCAAGAAACGATGGAGAAAAGTGCAAAGCAGGTCGTCAAATCTTTGCGAATAGCTGACTTTCAGATGAAGTTTGGAATTCTAAATGAGGTCAAATCTAAATTCTAAAAATAAAAGGTTGTAGATCTCTTCGTGAAATATGATTTAGAGTCAATAATCGCTCAATTTGGTTAAGAAATGAGGGAGAAAAGGGCAAAATACAGTAGGGTGTCAAATCTAGCCAAATTAGGGTTCTAAGGAAGAAGAAGATGAATAGTAATTTTGACACATGCTCGGCCTAGGGTGCATGGGAGTGCGTGCCATGTCAGATTTTAGTGAATTTGTTTTAAATTCTCCTCATGTTAAAAGAAAAGTTTATATATATTATAAGGATTAATCCAACAAATATTGATATTTTTAATAAATTATTTAGTATAGAATTAAGTTTAAAATATCTAGTTAATTAAAAAAAATTATGGAAACTTTATGGGAACTATAGTTCAGTCCCTAGAACACTTGGAAAGGGGAGTGTATGATTTTTCATGTCTTGAAAAATGAATTTAAATTTTCAAAGTTAAAGAGTTCCTAAAATTTCTTTTTAGGAATTAAAAGTAGGTTCAAACCCTAATCTAATGTTAATCAGGTTAAGTACATATTGTATAAATTGACTTAGTCCCTTTAAAAATTATTACAATTTCTTTAATAATTTTGCAAAGTGACGTATTTCGAAAAAACCCGATACTACTGTTCGAATAGCAAGAAATTGTCAATAAGGAATTTTTGGACTACAATGCAATTAATTTGATTATTTGTTTATAAATATTATTTCAAGTTATAATAATTGAATTTTGAATTGTGCCGTATATCCCAACTTGGTGGAAGATGTAAGAGCCTTACTACTAGGCTTGTGTAGTATGCAGGTGCATAAGGAAGAACTTCTGGGTGTGGTGTGAAGTTATGATATATATTGAAGCATGAATATATGAGGCAATATTGTGTCATATATCCCAGCTTGGTGAAGGATACAAAAGCCTTGCTGCCAGGCCTGTGTGGCATGCTAGGGTTATAAAGTGAGCTTTCGGGCGTGGTGTGAAGCTAGTGTGAGCCTTGTTAATAGGCCACACTATTTTAGAAATTTATCAATTATTGTTTGAGATACCTCTTTTAGAAATTTATATCACTTGAAATATTTTTATTTTAGAAGATTTGCTTTAACTAATCCTTGCGATTTTGAAGTATATACAAATTTATTGTATTTTAGTCAATACATCATTAATGGGCTTTATACCTCATTCCATTTTATGGCTAACTATTCAGATAGCAGGTGTGAGAACGAAACTGGGTCTTTGGTTGAATTTGAATAAACTGGCGAACTATAGAGTTTGAAGTTGAGTACAACACTTGGTGTGTAAAAGGTGGTGTAGAATATGACTGAAACTTTTGCAATAATGCAGCCAGCCTGTAATATATACGTTTGTATGAGACATGATTTTGTTATATAACCATAGTTCCTAGTTTATATATAAGTTGGGTTTAACTTCAGTTTAGCAAGTATAATTATTCCCTTTAATTGTCCATGTGAAATGGAAGGTGTTAGGGTGTGCCAGTTTCTTTCAAAAAGTGTCACATAAAAATGGGAAAGTTTTGTTGCAAAAAATGATAAGTTTTCATGACATTATAATGTCCAAATTTTCCTTTTAAGTTCATGCATAAAACCACTTTCCAAAACCACTAGGTCCAAACCTAAGTTTAAAACCATCCTTCAAAACCACTAGAGTCAAAACCACTATCCAAAACCACCTTTCAAAACCCTAGGTTAACTTGACCCTAGTTGTTCAAACTCTAGGTTAACTTAACTCTACTTTTTCTTAACCCTAGATTAACCTAATCCAAGTTAATTAACCCTAGGTCACTTAACCTTAGGTTAACATAGCCCTAGTTAGTTAACCCTAGTTCGTCAAACTCTAGGTTAATCTAACACTAGTTAGTTAACCCTAGGTCACCTAACCCTAGTTAGTTAACCTTAGTTTACCTAACCCTACTTACCTTAACCAATCTTGCTTAAACTTCAAGACTCCAATTCAAAGGCTCTTTTCAAATGATCTTTAATTTAAACCTATTTTCAAAACATGTTTTCAAAAATCTCCTACTTTCTTGAGTTTTCAAAAACTCTAATTCAAAAGTCCCCATAAATGTTACCATACCCCTTCCAAAATGCTTTCAAAAACTCACAATCCTAAGGTGATTCTAACTTCCTCCTAGTTAAGGTTTTTAAAGGAAAAGTGGTCCATCAAATATAACCTTCAAGGTTGTTTATATTAGGATTCTAAGATCCTAAGTGTTTTTAAAAAACCCTTTTCAAAAATAATTTTCAAGAGTCATATCCTTGAAGTAATCTTAGGCCTTATACAGTTAAGGTTGTTCAAGGAAAGTGAGATATCAAGTAGGATATTATAACCCTAAAGTTTTCAAAACCCTAGGCGAAGTTTCTAACCCTTTTTCTAAAATGATTTTCCAAAAATCATAGCCCTAAAGGAGTCTAGTTGAAATGTCACAATGGTGATGAAACATTTCAAAGTACCTTTCATATATAAAAAATAATTTCAAAAAGTTTTCAAAGACAAGTTCACAAGTGTTTTTCCAATCCAAGCTCCCTTTCAAAAATTCCTAACCAAGATTTTAAAAACATTTTCAAAACTTCCTTGAGTTGTCTCAAATATTTTCGAAACTCTCTTGAGTTGTTTCAAAATATTTCAAAAAATTTTTTGAGTTACTTTCAAAACCTTTAAAAATTTCCCAAGTTCTATTTCAAAAGCATTTTTCAAACTCGCTGGGGTTGTTTCAATACATTCCAAAGAACCCTCAAGTTCTACTTCAAGTCAAAACTCTTGAATCCAAAGTTTCAAAACCTTCGAAGACTCTTAAGAGTCTATCTTCAATTAGGCCCTCGCCCAAACTACGACTGACTTCATTCTAGCTAAATGAGATACTTAGGCAACTTAGGAAAACCTAGGCGTGGTCACCACATCCTTCAAATGGACACAATTTAAAAATGTTTCAATCACGCAATTTTCAAAACTCGTCTGAACTATGAATGAGCTGATTCTCGCTAAATGAGATACATAGACAACCTAAAATTGTATGGTCATAACCCTTTATTCAAGTCAAATGTCCATTTTGAAAATACTCTTTCAATCAAAATTTCTATTTCAAATCACACTTCAAAACTTTTTTTTATCTTCAAAGATCTTTCTAATAGCATGTTTCGTGCATCATTCATCCCAAAAGTGATGATCAAATCCACTTTTCAAAATTCTAAAGTAGATATAAGTGGATATTAAGTAACCGGTGATTTAAGCGAGTGAACCAAGGGTGAACAGACGTGTAGGTACCAAAAGGGTGGCATAGGGTGATGATCTTAGGATATCTTCTCTACACGTAACCAACCCCCGGTCCATAGATTTTTATTTTGAAGACCAAAACCAGAGTCATGTTTTCAAAAGGGCTTTAAAATACTTTCAAAAGGTTGATAAAAAACTCTTTTCTAAAAACCTTCTTAAAAAAGACGTTTTTAAAACATTTTCGAAAAACCTAAATTTAATCTTTGGATTATACTTAGTTTTAAGTGACGTAGTATATCTTTAACTATGTTAGGTCGCGACTCCAAATTTTTCTAAAAAAATAAGTTTTCAAGTTCAAACTTCCGTCGCACTTGTCATTTTAGGAGGACAAGTTCTAGCAGAGAGAGTACCATGCTTTTCCCGAGCGAAGAGGGCTTAAGTAAGAACCGGCACACGTCAGAGGGTAACGGCTTTCTTTCTAGGATTGGAGCCTTTATCTCTAAATATTAGGGTTGGTTTAGGCTAGGGGGTAAAGGCTCAAAAGATTGGGTCCATTGACCCACAGCCATGAGAGGCATAGCGTCTAAACTACTAACTTTCTCACTTTATTAGACTTCCCCATCCTTTCAACAAATCAATTCCTTCACTAAACATCAATGCTCTCTCTAATGCATCTTTTACGCTAGCTTGTTCAAAATATTCTTACACAATGGAGTTAATAAGATTCACTTCCTGGACTTCCCCATCCTCTCATACTCATCCAGTTGTTTCCCCGCATTAAAAATGTTCATGCGCGAGGTCATATTTCCAAAGGACAATTTCAAAAGGCCATTCTTACAATGGATTATAGCATTGGAAGTAGCTAGGAAAGGCCATGACCGGGATTTGGGCTTAAGTGCATAGTTCGACAACCAGTTAAGTATCTAGTACCGTAAAGTCTACCGAGAAATAGAACTTCTCTATTTGCACTAAAACATCCTCAACAATCCCCCTAGGCATCTTAAAAGACCTATCGGCTACTTGGAGTGTTATCCTAATTGGCTTAAGTTCACCTAACCCCAATTGCTCGTACATGGAGTAAGGCAACAAATTGACACTCGAGCCCAAATCTAGAAGAGCCCCATTTATTCGATGATTTCTAATAATACATGTGACTATGGGATATCCCGGGTCTTTGTATTTGGGAGGTGTTTTGAGTTGTAAGATAAAACTCACATTTTGTGCAAGGTAAGCATCTTCTTTCATGTTCAATTTTCTCTTAATTGTGCATATCTCCTTTAAGAACTCAATAAAAGAGAAGATTTGCTTGATGGCATCTAGAAGGGAAATGTTGATTTTCACTTGTTTGAAGGTCTCATAGATCTCCAAACTCAACAATTGGTTCTTTAGCTTTGCTAGTCTCTGAGAGAGGGAAAGGGGCGTGTCAAAGCTTCACGCTCTTCCCTATATATATCCTTAGCCTTTTCTACTAAATTCTCTTCCCCTTCTTTCTCACTATTCTCCTTCGGTTCACTCTCTTCCACCTTAGAGGTTTCTCTTACCCCTTCCCCTTGTGGTTCTTCAACTCTCCAAGGAGTGTCTTCCCTAGCCTTAAGCTCCTTGGGATGAATAGTTTTGTTAATCACTTTCCCACTCCTTAAAGTAGTTATGTCTTGTACTTGTTCATGACTAGACAAAGGTTTTGTGATGGTCTCACTAGAATACATTTATCTAGCGGGTTGGGTTAAGGTTAAGCTCATAACTTACCCTTTTTAGTGATGGACAAAGTTTAAGTCAAAAAATTCAATTGACTCTTTATGTCATTTAGTGCTTGACTCTTTGATCAAGGGTATTGTCTACCCTAGAATTCACTCCTCCTTGCGTTTGCATGAATTGTTGGAGAGTGTCTTTAATAGCATCTTATGTGGGGGTTGGTAGGTGTTAGGTTGAGATTGAGGTGGCAGTTGAGGTGCATGGTATTGTTATTGAGGTGGTGTTTGGTTTTGATAGAGAATAAGGGGCGGTTGATATTGTTGGGATGGGCCCTTTGTCACACCCCAATTTTTGGACCCTAAAAGCCCTCTTGGCTCAGGCTTTTGAAAGAAGTTTGGAGTCACTACCTAACATAATTAAAAACATCCTCCTAAAAGGACAAGTGCGACTAGGTTTAATCTTGAAATTGATTTGATTAAGGGCTTTTGAAAGAAGTTTGGAGTCACTACCTAACATAATTAAAAATGTGTTAGATCACCTAAGACTAAGTGTAATCCGAAGACTAAACTTGGATCTTTCGAAAAGGTTTTGAAATTTTCTTTTTAAGAAGGTTTTTGGAAAAGAGGTACTAATAACCTTTGGAAAACCCTTTTGAAAACATGACTCCGATTTTGGTCTTCGAAATAGAAATCTATGGTCGGGGGGTTGGTTACATGTAGGGAAAATATCCTAAGATAATCACCCTACCCCACTCTTTCAGTACTTACATGTCTAATCACCCTTAATTCACTCACTTGAATAATCGATTACTATTATCCATTTAATAACCACTTTAGAATTTAAAAAACAGAGTTTGATCATCACTTTTTGGATGAATGATGCATGATGCATGTTTTTTAAAAGATGTTTGAAAATAGAAAGTTTTAAAGGGATTTGAAATAAAAATCTTGAATTGATAAAAAATTTTGAAAAGGGAACTTGTGTTGAAATAAAGGTTATAATCGCACCATTTTAGGCTGTCTATGTATTTCATTTGGCGAGAATCAGGTCATTCATAGTTCGGGCAAGGGCCCGATAAAAAAGAGGCGTATTAAGGCCATTGAAAAGTTTTAAAAATACTTTAAGGTCTTTGGAAAGGTTTGAAGACACTTTGCGGTCTTTGAAAAAAGAGAACTTGAGAGTTTAAAAAAATGTCTTTGAGATAGGACTTGAGATGTTTGAAGTATTTTTGAAATCGGGTTTGAAGATGATTTCAATGGTTTTTGAAAATTTACTCACGAAAGTTTTGAAATATTTTTAAATAATTCAAGGGCGTTTTGGAAGTGCTTTGAAGCAACTCAAGGGAGTTTTGAAAAAGTTTTGAAATAACTTAAGGGAGTTTTGAAAATGTTTTGGAACGACTCAAGAGAGTTTTGGAAAGATTTTGAAATAACTCAAGAGAGTTTTGAAAATGTTTTAAAACAACTCAAGAGAGTTTTGGAAATGTTTTGAAGTCCTGTTTTGAAAGTTTGGATTGAAAATGTTCTTGCGAACATGTCTTCAAAAAACTTTTGAAAGTTGTTTTTGAATACCTTATGAAGGCATGTTTAATGTTTCATCACCTTAAAAGGTTAGTCATTGAAGAACTATACTCCTTTAGGGTTATGAGTTTTGAAAACATATTTGAAAAAGGGGCTAGAAACTTCCCTTTGGTTTTTTAAAACTTTAGGGTTATAGAACCCTTCTTGGATATCTTATTTAAACTTGAATAATCCTAACCATGTGAGGATTAAGGTTGCCTCAAGAATGTGATGTTTGAAAATCATTTTTAAAAAGAGCTTTTGAAAATATTTAGGGTTTTAGAACCCTAATATGGACAACCTTGAAGGTTGTACTTCAATGTATCACCTTCCCTCGGAATCCTTAACCATAAAAGGTTAGGGACACTTTAGGGTTGTGAATTCTTGAAAACATTTTGACAATAGTTTTCAAAAGTGTTAAGTGTTTAGCCATTTTAGTTGAGATAAGTTTAAGAGAACCATTTGAAAGCATTTTTTAAGATAGAGTATAGAAGTACTTGAAAAGATTTTGAATTTGATTTTGGAGATCTCAAGAGAGTAGGAGATTTTTGAAAGTATGTTATGACAATAATTTTGAATTGAAAGATTACTTGAAAATGGGTCTTTTAATTGAAACCTTGAAGTTCACTAACCTGGTTGGGATGGTCTAAGGTTAACTAACTATGGTTAGGTTAACCTAGGGTTAAGGTGACTTAGTCTTCAAAACTATCTATTTAATATGGATTTCCACAAGTTTTACTCTCTTGAGTTAGTGGTTGAAATGGTTCTAAGGCAACCCTCTCTTAAGTGGTTTCCAAATACCAACTATATGAACCCAACACTCACTTGAGTGGTTTTCATAAAATGGTTTTTCAAAACACACTTTCAAGTTTCATGCATAAAACCACCTTTCCAAAACCACTAAGTCTAAACCCTAGTTTAAAACCATCTTTCCAAAATCACTAGGTCCAATCCCTAATTCAAAACCACCTTCCACCCCTAGGTTAACTTGACCTTAGTTGTCCAACCCTAGGTTAACCTGATCCAAGTTGGTTAACTATAGGTCACCTTAACCCTGGATTAACCTAACCCAAGTTAGTTAATCCTAGGCTACCTTAACCCTAGGTTAACCTAACCCAAGTTAGTTAAAGCTAGGTCACCTTAACCCTAGGATAACCTAACCCAAGTTAGTTAACTTTAGGTCCCCTTAACCCTAGGTCAACCTAACCAAAGTTAGTTAACCTTAGACCATCCCAACCGGCCACGTGATTAGGGCCTTTGGGAAGCGATCTCTTTGATCGGACCATAGCGATGGAAAGTGCCCTGGAAATATTTTCGAAAATTCTCTAATTTACGCATTTCTCTAGTTGTTTGATGGTGCGTTATAATTAGGGAATTGGTGGAAAAAACAACCCCAATCAGTGTTGGTCCTTGAGATCGTCCGGTCTTAGAGAGTTACTTGTAGGGTGGTGTTAGTCCCCAAGATCGCCTGGTCTTGAAAAACTACCGGATGACAGACATTCTGCATTAGTAGGCTAGCAAGCACCAGAAGTGAACCGCCTGAAATTTAATAAGATGTTGGTCCCCGAGATCGCCCAATCTCGGGAAACTACCTAGATGGCATTGGTTCCCGAGATTGCCCAGTCTCGAAAAGCTACTTGGATGACGTTAGTTCCCAAGACTGCACGATCTCGAAAAGCTGCCTAGAGTGCCTAAGGACAATGTGGTCTTTTCAACTTAAATTGGCCCTTGCAGGCTTGGGAAGCAACCAGTTGATTAGATTGGAGTTTGAAAGAGCCAGTTTGGGCTCATATGTGTTGTGATGTTTGAAACTTCATTCGATCGGGCCGAAAATTGTTGAGCGGGCAAAAATAGGGTGCTTACACCCTTCATTTCTCCAACTAAAATTGGATATTTATATGTTGAAGATTAATGGTTCCCTTGACCTTGTCCTCCTTGGGTGTTAAATGTCTTGCTGTATAGGCCAATTGTATTAACTTGGCCATGTAACACTTCCCTAAAGACTGGTATTATGGGACAATCACCCGTCCAATGGTCAACACCACCACACACAGCATACACTACCTCGCTAGTGGACTCATTAGCTACAACAGTAACCTTAGTAGTCTCAAATGCCTCTAGCTTTCTTTTTAGTACAATCAACTTCATGTTGACATCATTTATCTCTCTTAAAGTGAACTCAACTCTCCCTTGCACGTTCAACCTAGAATCGGGATTTTGCATCCCAATAGTATCCCAATTATGTGCGTTCTCGGGTAGGAAGTCAACAAACTCATAAGCCTCATCTTAGGTTTTCTCATAAAATTTCTCATTACACATTATCTCAACAAATCTTTTAAGTTATGGAGTAAAAGAAGCAAAGAAGTTGCTAATCACCCTCCATACTTCTTGACTATGGTGAGGGAAAGAGTTCAATAACTCTTTGTACCTCTCCCAACATTGATAGAAAGTTTAGTTGACATATGGAGTGAATTAGGAAATTTGGCAACGAATTGCCTCAATTCTATTCTCGAGTAAATACTTCCTAAGCAACTCACCTTGAAGGTGCTCCATGACACGATTGACCTAGGTCGGAGAGAGTTAAACCATGTCTTTGCTTTCTTCTTGAGTGAGAAAGGAAAAAGTTTGAGTCTAATGGTTTCCATTGGGCAAATGTTTTGATCATTTAAAAACTTGGTGCAAACATTGCAAAATTCCTTAAGGAAGGTGATTATAAGGATTATCCATGTCCATGCCACGGAATTGTAGTATGAGTTCCATCATACCCGACTTTAGACTTTATGCATGGTGGTTAAGAGGAAGGACAATGCATGAATGTTGACTTTGACGAGTGGGATTTAGGTAATCCTTGAGTGATCTAATTGGAGACAAATGTGCCTCGCCATAGCTATGCATACTCTCGTTCCCATGTAAGCTCACATTATCATCTCCCTCGACATTAGGATGAAAATTCGGCATGTTTTGATGGAGATTTTCTGCATTCGGTGGGAAATTTGCCATGTTTTCTAAGTTCACATGGAGACAAGATGCGTGGAAAGACAAATCACTAAACGAAAAATTCCTTCTAATGCGACCAGTTGAGTCTCGACCCCAATGTTGCATGCACAATGAATGTATGATTCAATACACACATATTTAGCACATCGTGCCTTCAACATATCATACACAAACAATTCTCAATAATTCTTCCTTTCGAGTCTCCAATCTGCACATAACAATTTCCACCAATTCAATAATCAATTTCACTCCAACCGAACCTCCAATCTCCTTATACAAAGCAAGACCATCGATAAGTGTCGCGCCCAGATTTTTCGCACTCGAGGAATACTCACACAAGCGAGAAAAATATTGTACTCTCTCGTTAGAACTCACCCTCCTAAAAGAATGAGTGCGACTAGGTTTGAATTGAAAATAGATTTGAATAAAGGGCTTTGAAAAAGATTTGGAGTGCCACCTAACTTGATTAAGGTGAGTTAGGTCACCTAAAAACTAAGAATAATCCGAAGACTACACTTAGGGTTTTTAGAAAAGGTTTTTGAAAATACCACCTCAAGAGAGGGTTTTTAAGAAAACAGGTTGTTTAGCAACCTTTGGAAAAACATTTAGCCCTTTTTGAAAAATAACTCCTTTTGGTCTTTCGAAAACAGCGATCCTAGGTTCGGATGTTGGTTACGTGTAGGGAAGACGCACTAAGCCATCACCCTACCCCGCCCTTTCGATACCTACATGTCAATCTACCCTAGATTCACCTATGAGAGTTTTCAACTAATCCAATGTCCAATCCTATTCACTTTATAAAACAATATTTAAAAATTATCATGGTGCATGATATGTAAGTGCAATAGAAGAGGGAAGGTGGAAGATAGATTTGGAAAGAAACTGATTTGAAATTGAAAAGTTTGAGAAATTAGAAATAGAAATTTAGAAATAGAAATTTGAAATTGGAATTTTGAAAATAGATTGGAATTTGAGATTTGAAAAATGTGGAGGAATTTGAAATTTGAAAGAAGTTGTGACCGCACCCATGAGAGTTGCCTACGTATCCTTTTGGAGGAATCAGGTTAGTCGTAGTTCGGACCGGAGTCCGACTGAAAAGAGATTGATTTGAAAGAAAGAGATTGAATTTGAAGATTGAGAGATTGAACTTTGATTGGAAGATTTGAAAAGACTTGACTTTGGAAAACTTGGTTTTGGAAACCTAGACTTAAGGACTTCGAAAAGAATGATTGGATTTGACTTAAAAAGATTTTGGAAAAGAATTGGCTTGAATATTGGATTTGAAAGATTAGGAAAGCTTGAATTTAGAAGGGTTCGAATTCGGAAAGTTCGGATTAAGAAAGTTTCGAAATAGGAAAGTGACATTTTAGGAAAGTTTTCGAATTAGGAAAGTTTTTGAAATAGGAAAGTTTTGGAATTAGAAAAATGTCATTTTAGGAAAGATTTCGAATTGGGAAAGTTTTCGAATTAAGAAAGTGTTGGATTAAGAAAGTTTCAACTTAGGAAAGTTTTAGGTTTAGGAAAGTTTGGTTTTAAGAAAGGTTTTGAAATGAGGAAGTTTTGAAAGTTGGAAAGTTTAGAATTTAGAATGTTTTGAAATAGGGAAGTTTTAAATTTGGAATGATTTGAAATTTAGAAAGTTTTAAAGTTTTTAGAAAATCTTGAGATTAGAAAAGGTTTGAACTTAGGAAAGGTTTAAAAAATTAGATTTGGAAAGTTGAGATTTGGAAAAGGGGTAGGATTAGGAAAGGGTTGAATTAGGAAAGATTTGAAAGTTGAGTTTTAAAATTTAGGAAAGATTTTTATATTCAAATTTTGGAAACTTAAGATTTAGGAAATGGGAAGATTAAGAAGGATTCGATTTAGGAAAGATTTAGATTTTGAAAGTTAAGGAAAGATTTAAAGTTTAGATTTAAGAAACTTATGGTTTAAGAAGGTAGGAAATTAGGAAAGAGTTGAATTAAGAAAGGTTTGGATTATGAAGGGATTGGATTTGGTTTCTAAAAGCAAAGGTTTGATTTTGTTTCCAAAAACGGAGGATTGGATTTGGTTTCCTAAACGGGAATATTTGATTTGGTTTCCTAAAGGAAAGATAGGATATGGCAAGGATTTGGAAAGGGAGATTCTAGAAACCCTAGATTTGGAAAATTATAGTTTCGACGTAGAAAACAGATTTTGGAAACATGTATAGTTTAGATGTAAAAACAAGAGGTTTTGGAAACCTAGGTTTGGGGCAAAGTTTGAAAATCATGTTTTTGGAAAGAAAATTAAGGTTTCCTAATTGTGGGTTCTAGGGCTTGACTTGGGCTCTAAGGAAAGAGATTTTTGGAAAGGGCATTTTTGGAAACGAAGATTTTTAGAAGGGAATTCTAGAGAGGAGTTTTTTTGGAAGGTGTTGTTTTGGAAATAAGTTTTTCGGAAAGAAATCCTAGAGAGGAGTTTCTAAAAGGAAGATTTTGGAAAGAGAGTTTTTTAGAAAGATTTTTGGAAGAAAATTGTTAGAGAGAGTTTTTGGAAAGATTTTTAATGGAGCGTTTTTAGAAACTGGATTTTGGGGAGAGAATTTTGAAAAGGAGATAAAAAAGAGAGTTTTGAAAAATAGATTTTTGGAAAGAGTTTTTGAAAGCAACTTTGGAAATGAGAGTTTTAGGAAAGCATGATGGAAAAAAGATTTTTAGGAAGAGATTTTTGAAAAGAGAGCTTTTTGGAAAGTATATAAAAAAAACGTCTCACTTTCCTAAAGCGATTCTAACCATAAGAAGGCTAGAACCACTTTAAGAAAGTGGTTTTAAAAACAACAAAGGTTGAAAATATGGACCATGTTGGTCACTTTAAATGTAACACTTTCCTAAAGCAATCCTAGCCATGGAAAAGCTAGAATCACCCTAGGATTGTGGTTTTGAAAACAAGTTTTCGAAAAGGGGATTTTGATGCAATTTTGAAAACAAGTTTGAAAATGATTTGAAAAATAACTTTGAAAACGGTTTTTGGAAGATGCAAGATTATGATATGCACAATGCAATTTGGGGTCGTGAACATACAAGGCTAAGGCTTCACCACATAATCAAGGGGGCCGGACCCACGTGGTCTCTGGTTAGCCTAAAGGAAAGCCCCTGACACGGTGATCCACCGATAGTCTAAACCTACACATGGACCGGGAGTCCCCTTGTTTCAAGCATGCAAAGAAAGGGATGGAAAGAGATGGGAGATTAAAATAGAGAAAACCCAAGTGGGTTGGGAGACAGAAGAGAGAGGGGGAAGTGCAGAAATTTAAATGGAGAACCTACCTTATATCTTGTTTATTTTGTGCGCCTTGCTTTCTTCAATCTTCGTCTTGGTCTTGGTCTTCAATCTTCAAGAGCCACCTTCAAGTCTTCAAGTCTTCAAAGGAGGGTTGAAGGTTAGTGTATGAGTGTATGGGAGTGTATAGGAGTGTATATGAGGCTAGGGTTTGTGTATGGTGACTAGGGTTTGGAAAACCTAGGGAAGCTAGGGTTTTGGGAGTGTTCAGGCTCTGTATATCGAATTATATGATTTTTTGTTTAAGTTTGCAGTTCCTTTTCATGCTGGAAGAGGCTCTGTATTTATAGAGGGAGGAATACACTGGCGCCTGTTGTAGTGGCGCCAAGCCAAACTTTACACTAACGCCACTAGGAGTGGCGCCAGGCCATTTTTTGGCTTGGCACCACTACTAGTGGTGCCAGCCATTTAGGAAATGTTTAAGGTCGGCAAGCAACGTATCTTTGACTAGATTTGGGCCCTTATACTAGTGACTACCAGGCAATTTTTAGCCTAGCTTCACTAGGAGTGACTCCGGAAAGTCCAGGAATGATTTAAGGGACCGAGAATGGCCCGAAAGGCTGGAAAAGAGCAAGAACACTTAGAATAGTGTCTCGGAGGTGTTTGACTTGAAAAGTGAGGATAGGATGTGTCAGAAGGGTTGACCAGGCCTTTAAGGGCAAAACGGTCAATCGGATCGAGAAGTTACTGGGACAACTTGGACTATCCCGAAAGAAGACTTGGGATTTGGAAACATTATTTAGAATGTTCCCAAAGGTTTCCGGTTTGATACCCAGAGCCGGTATGGTCAGAAGAGGTGACCAGCCCACCAGGGGCAAAACGGTCATTTTGCACCGGGTTTGCCGGAACTGACTCGAAATGATCCAAAAAGGTAAAGGGAGGTTGAGAACACTACAAAAATCAGTCTCAAAAGGTTACCGGTTTGATACCCAGAGCCAGTGTGGTCAGAAAAGGAGACCGGCCCTCCAGGGGCAAAACGGTCATTTTGTACCGAGTTTACCGAAACTGACTCGGAATGATCCGAAAAGATAAAGCAGGGTTGAGAGTCCTATAAAAAGTAGTCTCAGAAGGTTACCGGTTTGATATCCAGAGCCGGTGTGGTTCCCAGGGCGTTCAGATGCCTAGGGGCAAAATGGTCATCTTGACCGGAAAGTCTCGGAAAAGGTCCAAGGGGTAGTTTGGTCATTTTTCACCGAAGTGGGCTAACAGACATTGGTGTTGACTTGGGTTTTGGGCGTTTCCCCCACTCTGACGGCGGTCGTCGTGACACAGGGGTTTGTTGGCAATTCCCTATATCGACCTATTTGTGAGTATTTCCGCTACTCTAACGGTTGTGATATTTGTGAGTATTTTCGCTACTCGGACCGTCTCGAGGAATAAACTGTCTCGAGAGAGAGATTGGAAAGGGAACTTACAGTCTTCGAGAAGACGTGCATGAGTTAGAACCGTCTCGAGGAATAAATTGTCTCGAGAGAGGGGTTGGACAAGGGACTTACCGTCTTTGAAAAGATGTGTCTGATTTGGAGCCGTCTCGAGGAATAAACTATCTTGAGAGAGGGGTTGGAAAGGGGACTTACCGTCTTTGAAAAGACTTGCCTAATTTGGAACCTTCTCGATGAATAAATTGTCTCGAGAGAGGGGTTGAAAAGGGGACTTACCGTCTTCGAAAAGACGTGCCTGATTTGGAACCGTCTCGAGGAATAAACTATCTCTCGAGAGGGGTTGGAAAGGGGACTTACCGTCTTTGAAAAGACGTGCCTGAATTGGAGCCGTCTCGAGGAATAAACTGTCTCTCGAGAGGGGTTGGAAAGGAAAGGACAATGCCCCTAAAGGCATTTTGGTCATTTTGCCTCTATTTGGGCTTGGTGGGCCCGCGAGGCGATGGACTAACGGGATTTGGACTTAGAAAATCGATTTCGATTGAAATATACCCACAATGACTTGAAAACAAGTCTGGACGGAGTGTAGATTGCCAAACGGTCAAAAATGGGGTGCTTACAATAAGCAATTAAGCACACAACCTAACCACCACTAGCAATTTTACCCAAGTAATAATCCTAGTGGAATCAACTAAGAAAACACAATTAAATTCTAAACCAATTAAACTATGCTAACATATAAAAAGATGCAATGTCATTACCCAATGTCGCGCTCCGATTTTTCGCACTCAAGAAAAAATATGCACAAGTGGAAAAAACACGATACTCTCTCGTTAGAACTCATCCTCCTAGAAGGACGAGTGCGACTAGGTTTGAATTGAAAATTGATTTGATTAAGGGCTTTTGAAAAATGTTTGGAGTTGCCACTTAACTTGATTAACGTAAGTTAGGTCACCTAAAACTAAGTGCAATCTGAAAATTAAACTTAAGATTTTTGAAAAGATTTAGAAAACTTCCTTAAGAGGGGGTTTTTTAGAAAATAAGTTGTTTGGCAACCTTTGAAAAGATTTAAGCCCTTTTCGAAAATAACTTTATTTTGGTCTTTCAAAACAGTGATTCTAGGTTCAAAGGTTGGTTAAATGTAGAGAAGATGCAATAAGCCATCATCCTACCCCCCATTTACAGTACCTACATAGCTTTTCACCCTAGGTTCACTCATTTAGAATTTTTGGTTAACAAATGTCCAATACTATCTACTTTAAAAAAAAATGCATGATATGCAAGTGCAAGAAAAGAATTTGATTTTGAAAAATAGACTTGAAAAGAAAGATTTAAAATTTGAAAGAAGGTTTTAAAAATTGGAAACAAAATATGAAATTGGAGATTTGAAAAAGATTGTGGAATTGAAAATTTGAAAAAGGTTGTGACCGCACCCACGAGGGTTGCCTACGTATTCCTTTGTTGGGAATGAGGTCAACCGTAGTTCGAACAGTAGTCTAATTGAAAATAGACACTTTTAGATTTTTAAAAAGTTTGATTTGAAAAAGGCTTCATTTGAAAAGAGTTTAATTTCAAAAAGGGTTTGATTTGAAATTGCACTTGGATTTAAAAATGATTTTGAGTTGCAAATATTGAACTTTGAAGTAGAACTTTGACTTGATTTGGAAAAGAAAAAGTTGAGTTTTGAAAACATTTTGACCTAGATTGAAGTTGGAAAACCATATTGGTTTGGAAAGAAGTTTTAGAAATGAGTTGAATTTTCCTAACTTGGGACTAGGGTTGAATTAAGGTTTAGGTATCCTAGGGTTGGAGCATGGACTTGAATTGGAAATGCTTTATTTAGGCTTGAAATGTTTGATTTTAGAAAGTTTCGAATTAGAAAAGTTAGATTTGGGAAAGATTTGGAAAGGATTTGATTTGATTTAGGAATACTTGACTTGGAATGGTTATAAAAGATTTGACCTGAGTATTTGATTAGAAAGAATGTAGAAAGTTAGGTTTAAGAAAGATTAGATTTTAGAAATCTTTGAATCAGAAAAGTTTTGAAAATAGAAAAGTTTTCAAACTAGGAAAGTTTTCAAATTAGGAAATAGTTTAATTTAAAAAGGTTTTGAGTTTTGGAAAGTTTTGAATTTAGAAAGATTTGAGCTTTGGAAAGATTTAACATTTGGAAATATTTGAAAAGTTGAGATTTAGAAGGTTTGAAATTAGGGAAGATTGGAATTAGGAAATATTAGAGTTTAGCAAGGAATTTGATTTAGGAAAGGTTTGATTTAAGAAAGATTTGATTCATATTTTCCTAAATTAGAAGATTAGATTTTATTTTCAAAAGTTAGATGATTTGATTTGGTTTCTAAAATTGAAAGATTTGATCTAATTTCCTAAATGGGAAGAATGGATTTGACATGGAATTGGAAAGGTTTGATTTTGAAAATCTAGGATTTGAAAATCTATGATTTGGTGTAGAAAAAAAGATTTTGAAAATCTAGAATTTGATGTAGAAGATAGTTTTTGAAAACCTATGATTTGAGGCAAAAGAGGAAGTCATGTTTTTTAGGAAAGAGAACTAGGGTTTCCTAACATGGAATCTAGGGCTTGGCTTGGATTCCAAGAAAAAAAGTTTTTGGAAAGTAGAATCTTTTGAAAAGAATTTCTAGGAAGGAAACTTGAAGAGATTTTTTTAGAAAGTAGATTTTTGAAAAGAGTTTTTGGAAAGGAGTTTGAATATGAAATTTTGAAATCTATTTTAATATCTCACTTTTCTAAAACGATTCTAACCATGAAAAGATTAAAACCATTCTATGTTGGTGATTTTGAAGACAACATAGATTTTGAAATATGAATCATAATGATCATTTTGAATATCACACTTTCCTAAAACAACCCTAACCATGGAATGACTATAATCGTCTTAAGATTGTGGTTTTGATGAAAAACAATTTAAGATTTACACCCAAAATATGAACCTTAATGGTCACAATGGATATAACACTTTCCTAAAATAACCCTGACCATGGAATGGCTAGAATCACTTTAGGATTGTGATTTTGAAAACAAGTTTGAAAAAGAGATTTTGAATGCAAGTTTTGAAAGAGTGTTTTGATGCAAGTTTGAAAAACAACTTTGAAAACAAGTTTCGAATGGATATATGAATATGATATGCATAATACAAGAAGGGTCATGAACATACAAGGTTAGGCTTCACCACATAATTAAGGGAGCCCAATCTACACGGTCTAAGGTTGAACTAGAAGAAAGCCCCTTACACGATGACTTTCAATAATTCTTCTTAGGCATGAATTAGGGAGTCCCTTGTTTCAAGCATGTAAGAAAGGGAGGTAGAAGATGGGAGATTAAAATAGAATAAAATCCAAGTGGGTTAGGAGGAAGAAGAGAGAGGGGGGAAGTACATAAACATAAGGAGAAAACCAACCTCGGACTCTTCTTACTTTGTTTGCTTTACTTTAATTAGATCTCGAGAGCTTCAAACTTGCAGCACTTGAGTCTTCAATGACTTGCTTTAAGGCTGGTGTATAAGTGTATAGAGTGTGTATAAGCTAGGGTTAGAGTGTATGGAGGCTAGGGCTTGAAGAAACTTGAGGGAATTAGGGTTTGGAGAGGATTCGAACTCTATTTTCAAAGAGGCAGCGTTTCTGGACTGAGATTGCAGACCCTTTTCACGCAGGGGTAAGGTTAGTATTTGTGTACACCAAAACAGCCTGATGCCTTTTGTAGTGGCGCCAGACCAATTGTTGGTTTGCAATGGCCCCAGCCACTTAGGAAAGTTTTAAGGCAGCAAGAAACATATCTTTTGACCTTTGACATGTAAGGCAAAAGATTTGGGTGCCTGTACTAGTAACTACCATGCAATTTTTGGCTTGGCTCCACTAGGAGTGACTCTAGAAGGTCCGGGAATGCTTTAGGAGGCCGAGAATGATTCAGAAGGCCGAAAATTGGTAGAAACCCTTTAAATAGTGTCCCGGGGGTAACAAACTTGAAAAATAATGTCGGGATTGTTGAAATGGTCAACCGAGCCATTAGGGGGCAAAATGGTCATTTTGCACTGAATTTGCCAGAATAGACTCGGAATAATCCAAAAAAGTGTTTGAAGTTTGTGAATACTATTAAAAGCATTATTGGGATGTAACCGGTTTGATACCCAGAGTAGGTGTGGTTCTTAGAGGCGATCAAGTGCCTAAGGGCAAAATGGTCATTTTGATTGGATGGTCTCGGAATTGGTCCGGAACCTACTGAAAGGTATTCGAACATGCAGGATTGTCCTTGGGACAATCTTGGAAAGGTGGACTTACCGCTCTGAACACTTAAGTACTTTCTTGAGAAGCGTGTTGAAAAAGGCCCAAGGGGCAATTTGGTCATTTTTCACCGGAGTGGACTAGCAGGCATTGGTGTTAACCTAGGTTTCAAGTGTTTCTGTCACTGGAACGGTGTGTGACGAGTTAGTTTCTAAAGGTATCTCGTCCTTTGGTAAACGTGTCACGGCCAAGAGGCGTGTATGGTCCCGTGACATAGGGGGTTTGTTGGCAATTTCCAAAGTCGACCTATTTGTGAGTATTTTCGCCACTTTAATGGTTGTTATGTTTGCGAGTGTTTCCTCCACTCTGACGGTGTGCTTTCATTTCGGAGACCGCCTGATCTCGGAAAGTTGTTAAATGGACTTATTTTATGAGAAATCAACTTTCTTGAAAGACGTGACGAATAACGGATATTCTACATTGGCGGGCTAACAGGCGCCAAAGGTGAACCGTTCTACCATCTCAGGGACTTGTGTTTCATCCCGGTCAACAAGTATGAAGAGACTTATTGTTCTGAGGAGTTTTCTCAGTAAACATGCCGAGCTGGATGGACTTATCGTCTGAAGGATCAGGTTTCTCGAAAGACATGCCTGTTTGAGTTTGATTGATCTAGACTAGAATTGGAATTGAAACTAGATTTGAGATTGAAATAAGGAATTACCATCTTTAGGAAGACGTGCCTACTGGAATTGGACCGTGCAATGCCCTAGAGGCATTTTGGTCATTTTGCCTTTATTGGGCCCGATGGGCCCCGAAGCAATTGATTGACTGGATTGAGTCTAGAAAACTGGATTTGACTCGAATATGTCTGTATCAGTTTGAATGTGAATCCGGATGGACCGGAGATTGTCGAGCGAGCAAAAATAGGGTGCTTACACCCAAGGCCTAAGTTGAAGATTTCATCATTGTTATAGATGTTGATGGAAAAGTAATCCATTAGTTATGTAACTCTCAAGGTGGTTGAATGTTTGGCTTCGTCTTCAATCCCCAACAACAACACCTAAACTTGACACAAGTGTAAGCACCCCATTTTTGACCGCTCGGCAGTCTACACTCCGTCCAGACTTGTACTTAAGTCAATATGGACGTATTCCAATCGAAACTAACTCTCTAAGTCTAAATCCTGTCTGTCCATCGCTTCGCGGGCCCACCAGGCCCAAATAGATGCAAAATGACCAAAATGCCCTTAGGGGTATTGTCCTTTCCAATTTCTTTTCTAATTCCAATCCCTCTTTCTAGACAGTTGATTCCTCGAGACGGTAAATCTATTCCAAATCAGGCTCGTCTTTCCGAAGACAGTGAGTCCCCTTTTCCAACTCCAAATTAGGCTCGTCTTTCTGAAGATGGTAAGTTCCCTTTTCCAACTCCAAATCAGGCACGTCTTTCCAAAGACGGTAAGTCCCCTTTCCAATTCCAAATCAGGCACGTCTTTCCAAAGATAGTAAGTCTCCTTTCCAATTTCAAATCAGGCACGTCTTTTCGAATACGATAAGACCCATTTCCAATTCCAATCCCTCTTTCGAGACAGTTGATTTCTTGAGATAGCAATCCGGCACATTGTCCGAAGAAAATCTCTTCAGAACGGTAAGTCAAATTAAACTTGTCCACTGGGACGAGACCCCAAGCCTCCTAGATGGTAGAACGGTCCACCTTTGGCGCCTGCTAGCCAGCCAAGGCAGAAATGTCCGTTTAGGCTTGCCCTCCGAGAAAGTTGACTTCTCAGGCGCTAAGTCTCTTTAGCAGCTTCTCGAGATCAGGCAGTCTCGGGAATGAACGCGAACTGTCAGAGTAGCGGAAATACTCACAAACATCACAACCGTTAGAGTAGCGGAAATACTCATAAGCAAGTCGATATAGGGAATTGCCAACAAACTCCCGTATCACACGACTGTCGTCAGAGTGGCGGAAACACTCAAAACCCAAGTCAACACCGGTGCCTGCTAGCCCACTTCGGTGAAAAATGACTAAACTGCCCCTTGAGCCACTTTTTGGCACGTTTCTCGAGAACACACCTGAGTCCTCAGAACGGTAAGTCCAACCTTCCAAGAATGTCTTAAAAGCAATTCGGCATGATTAGGTGCCCTTTAGTCATTTTCGGGTCAATTCCGAGGCTTTTGGGTCAAGATGACCATTTTGCCCCTAGGCATCCAAATGCCCCGGGGACCACACCGGCTCTAGGTATTAAATCGGTAACCTCCTGAGAATACTTTTTATAGTATTCTCAACCTTCCACTATCTTTTCGAATCATTCTGAGTCAATTTCGGTAAACCTAGTGCAAAATGACCATTTTGCCCCTGGTGGGCCGATCGCCTTTTTATAGCCATGCCGGCTCTGGGTATCAAACGGGTAACTCCTAAGATTGCTTCTTATAATATTCTGAACCTTCCTCTATCTTTTCGGATCATTCCGAGTCAGTTCCAGCAAACTCGGTGTGAAATGATCGTTTTGCCCCTAGTGGGCCGGTCACCTTTTTCGACCACCCCAGCTCTGGGTATAAAACCGGCAAGCCTTTGGGAACATTCTGAATAATGTTTCCAAATCTCGAGTCCTTTTCCAGGACATTTTGGGTCCGTCCTGACAGCTTTCCAATCCAGTTGACCGTTTTGCCCCTAATGGCCGGTCAACCCCTCCGACACATCATATCCTTACTTTTCAAGTCAAATACCTTCAGGACACTGTTCTAAGTGTTCCTGCCCTTTTCCTGACCTTCTGGGTCAATCCCGGTCGCTTAAATCATTCCCGGACTTTCTTGAGTCACTCCTAGTGAAGTCAGGTTAAAAATTACGTGGTAATCACTAATACAGGCACCCAAATCTGTCAAAGATACGTTGCTTGCTAACCTTAATAGTTTCCTAATTGGCTAGCGCCACTAGGATTTTTGGCCTGGCACCACTACAATAGGTGCTAGGTCTATCCCATCTCTATAAATACAGATCCTCTTCCAACGTGAAAAGGGTCCGCAAACTCAGTCCAAAAATTTTATATTTCGATATACAGAGCTCGTACACTCCCAAAACCCTAGTTTCTCTAGGTTTTCCAAACCTTAGCCACCATACACAAATCCTAGCCTCCTATAAACTCCTATACACTTATACACTAGCTTCCAACCCTCCATTGAAGATTTGGATTGCTGCAACTCGAAGCTCTCGAAGACTAAACCGAAGATTGAAGAAACAACAAGAAAGCAAAGCGCGCAAAGCTAGGAAAAATAAAGAAGACACAAGGTAGTTTTCTCTTTAAGTTTCTATACCTCCCCCCGTCTCTTCTCTCTCCTAACTCACTTGGGTTTTCTCTATTTTAATCCCCTATCTCTTTCCCCCCTTTCTTTGCATGCTTGAAACAAGGGGATTCTCTGTCCATATGTAGGATTGAACTATTGGAGGGTCACCGTATTGGGGGCTTTCTTTTAGTCTAACCGGAGACCATGTGGGTTCGGCCCCCTTGATTATGTGGTGAAGCCTTAACCTTGTATGTTCACGACCCTAAATTTTTAGGGTGCATATCATGATCTTCCATCTCTCAAAAATCGTTTTCAAACTCGTTTTCAAAGTTTGCTTTAAACTTGTTTTCAAAATTGCATCAAAATCTCCTTTTTCAAAACTTGTTTTCAAAATCATAATCCTAGGGTGATTCTAGCATTTCCATAGCTAGAGTTGCTTTAGGAAAGTGTTACATTTAAAGTGACTTTTATGCTTCATATTTTCAAATCTTGCTGTTTTCAAAACCACTTTCTTAAAGTGGTTCTAACCTTCTTATGGTTAGAATCGCTTTAGGAAAGTGAGACATTTTTATACTTTCCAAAAAGCTCTCGTTTCAAAAATCTCTTTTTCTAAAATCCTTGTTTTTTATATGCTTTCCAAAAACTCTTCTTTCCAAAATTGTTTTTAAAAACTCTCTCCAAAAATCTATTTTCCAAAACTTCTCTTTTCAAACTCCTTTCCAAAACCCTCTCTTCAAAATCCACTTTCTAAAAACGCTTCCTAAATCTCTTTCCTAAAAACTCTCCCAACAATCTCCTTCGAAAAATCTTTCCAAAAGCTCTTTCTTCAAAATTCACTTGCTAGAAATTCCTCCATAGGATTTCCTGTCCAAAATCTTCGTTTTCAAAAACTCACTTTCCAAAAATTCCTTTTCTTAGAGTCCAAGTTAAGCCTTAGAGCCAACAATTAGGAAACCCAAATTTTCTTCCCAAACAACATGATTTTCAAACTTGCCTTAAAACCTAGGTTTCCAAAACCCCCTGTTTTCTACATCAAAACTACTTATATTTCCAAAACCTCTTTTCTACGTCAAAATTATATTCTTCCAAATCTAGAGTTTCTAAAACTTCCTCTTCCAAATCCTTATCAAATCCAATCTTCCCTTTAGGAAACTAGATCCAATCCTCCGTTTTTGGAAACAAAATCAAACCTTCTCTTTTAGAAGCAAAATCTAATCCCTTGTTTTAGGAAATAGGAATCTTAACTCTTCCTAGTCTAAATCTTTCCTAATTTAACTCCTTCCTAATCTTCTACTTTGCTAAATCTTAAGTTTCCAAAACTTCACCATAAAAATCTTTCCTAAATTTTAAAACTCAAAATCCACATCTTTCCTAATTCTATCCCTTTCCAAATCTTAACTTTCTAAATCTAGGTTTTTCAATCTTTCTCTAATTCAAACCTTTCCTAATCTCAAGATTTTCTAAAATTCAAACTCTAAAACTTTCTAAATTCTAAACTTTCCTAAATTCCAAATCTTTCCAAATCTAAAACTTTTCTAAACTCAAAATTTTCTTAATTCAAAACTTTCTTAAGTTGAAACTTTCTTAATTCAAATCTTTCCTAAACCAAAACTTTCCTAAGTTGAAACTTTCTTAAATTGAAACTTTCCTATTTCGAAAACTTTCCTAATTCGAAACATTTCTTAATTCAAAACTTTCCTAAGTTGAAATTTTCCTAATTTGAAAATTTCCTAAAGTGACACTTTCCTAAAATGAAGCTTTCCTAAAACAGAACTTTCCAAATTCGAACCCTTCCTAAATCCAAGCTTCCCTATCTTCCGAGTTCAATATTCGAGTCAATTCTTTTCAAAATCTTTTCAAGTCAAGTTCAATCTTTCTTTTCTAAAGTTCCTAAGTCTAGGTTTCCTAAAACCAAGTCTTTCAAAACCTATCTTTTTAAATCTTCCAATCAAAGTCCAAATTTCCTATTCTTCCAATTCCAATTCGAATTTCAACTCCAACTTTTTTCCAAATCAACTCTTCTATTTTCTATCGGACTCTTGTCCGAACTACGACTGACCTGATTCCTCCAAAAAGATACGTAGGTAACCCTCATGGGTGCGGTCTCCACATTTTCCAAATCCCAAATTCCACAATCTTTTCAAATCTCCAATCTATTTTCAAACTTCCAATTTCAAATTTCTATTTCCAAATCTCTATTTCTAATTTTTCAAACTTTCCAATTTCAAATCTATCCTTTCGAATCTTTCTTCTAAAATCAAATCAAATTCTTCTTTTCAAATCTATTTCCAAATCAACTCTCTTTTCTTGCACTTGCATATCATGCATTATATTTTTCTAAACATTGTTTTCTAGGGTGGATAGGATTGAACAATAGTTAATTGAAAACTCTCATAGGTGAATCTAGGGTAGATTGACATGTAGGTACCGAAAGGGCGGGGTAGGGTGATGGCTTAATGCGTCTTCTCTACACGTAACCAACCTCTGAATATAGAATCGCTGTTTTCAAAGACCAAAAGGAGTTATTTTTCTAAAAAGGGCTAAATATTTTCCAAAGGTTTCCAAACAACCTGTTTTCTTAAAAACCCTCTCTTGGGGAGATATTTTCAAAAACCTTTTCCAAAAATCCTAAGTGTAGTTTCAGATTATGCTTAGTTTTTAGGTAACCTAACTCACCTTAATCAAGTTAGGTGGCGACTCCAAATCTTTTCTAAAAGCCTTTTATTCAAATCAACTTTTAATTCAAATATAGTCGCACTCATTCTTCTAGGAGGGTGAGTTCTAATGAGAGAGTATAGTGTTTTTTCCACTCGTGTGTGTATTCCAAAAGTGCGAAAAATTTGGGCGCGACAGCTGGCGACTCCATTGGGGATACTTAGAGGGTTAGGCCGTAGTCATGTCTCTTTACTCTTCACCCATGTAGAGTCTTCAATTAACTTGGTTCAATCCTATTCACTTTAAATTTTCAAAATCAATTTTCGAAATTGTTTTCAAACAAAAACATGTATTTATTCATATTATCTTGTATTAAGTTTACCATCCACATACTGACTCTTGCATCTTTTGTTTTGTAGGTACACTTTGGTTGGTAATTTTATGTTATTAACTATTATGCATGAATATGATGAATAAGATGGATGGGAGTTGTGGGGCTCTCTCCTCCACTTTTAAAAATCACACACACACTGCATGTGCACTTGCATTATGCATACTTACATTGTTACCCTGATGTGACCTTTCTAGTTAGAAAGGGGGAACGATATATTGGTTGTGGGCAAGATACTATGTCAGTTTCTTCGCCTATGGCCTCTTGATGGTTCCCCCACTCGGATCACCAACCGATCATGGCACCGCCTCTGGGAGTGGGCCTAGATTTGAAGATCCAGGGACCGAGCCTTTTTAGGACGCATTAGTCAACCCTCAACCTCATACTCATATAGACACCATGCATAACCGAACCTCTGCTGGATTTAAGACACGAGCACCGTTTTTAAAACTACAGAGGAAAGGGCAACTGCTCTTACTTTCATTTATACCTATCTATTCCTGTTGTTATAATGACTGTATTCATACTGTTGGGATGACTATCTAACTGCTCAAGCAAGCACGTTTACCTTGCTCTTGCATTTTCTTTCCTTATACTCTTTGCATACCCATATTCATGCATTCAATATTCCATATCAAGACAAGAGTTCTAAGTAACTCAAGTCACTGCATTCTCATGCATATGATCAACCTAAAAAGAGTGACACCTAGTCCACGCTCCTTTGCATTAAACCTACCTAAATCCTAAGGGTTCTCGCGTAACCCTAAGGACTCATTGCATGCCTCTCAATTTATTTCATAAGAGGGGTCCCAATCTCTCTATGCTCACAGAGATAAGATTGTCAAGAAGACAATGGGCAATCGATCAACAAGGTCTCTCAGCGACCTTCTCGACATCAAATCCAACGAAGGCGAATCCGAAGACTCAAGAGTAGTTTAGGTTTTCCCTTTGTAAAACTAGATAGGTGGAAGTCCCAATGAAATTGTTCCCCCTTCCCCCTATTAAAATGTATTTCAATTCTTTTGTATCTTAAACCCCAAAATTCAATGTATTTCTTTACTTTTTGCTAATGAATGCATAGATGGCTTGAAGGTTCCTACTTGACGGTAAGGTATCTGCATACAGGGGCAAATCTCCTATCTCCAGAAATGAGCCAAATACATCATGCCTAGCTTCCCTCCTAAAGGAGGGGCACCCTAGGACATGCACTGCATAAAGCTCTCTAAAAGCCAGAAACTGACTTGCAATTGGTGTCTTTGTCTTTTTTTCTTTCTTCCTTTTTATTTACAGAGATCACCCTGCACTAAGTCAACATTGCTCCTAAGAAGGGGCAACATCCACCTAGGGATCCCATTATCACCCAGTAAAGAGCATCACTAATGGCTGTTAACCCTGAAAAATCATCTCAAGTTTCTCGGGAAGAAGTCAACGAAATGAGAACCAAGATGGATGAGATGCTCAAGCTTATTCAAACTATGGTTATGAAGGATGCTGCTGCATCTCATCATCATCTATGACTTCATCCAAGGACCCTGAACCCTCTAATCCCAGGATTGTGCTTCAGTTTGACAATCTTGGGAGGAATAAGGAGGATGCCAAAGGGATCAGTACCGAAGAGGAAGAGACCATATTGCTTTCACCTGCCGTAAAGAAGGCCCCCCTAGACCCTCTCATTCTAAAAATCCAAGGGTTAGAGGATTCGCTGCGAAGTCTCCATGGCTACGACACTTATGGGTTCACTTCCTATAATGAGCTCTGTTTCTTCCCTGACCACCCGAGACCTACTAGGTTTAAAATGCCTGACTTCCAAAAGTACGACAGCACCGGTAACCCCGTTACTCATCTTCGTCTCTATGCTGGGGCACTAAGTGGTCATGGGAATGAGCCGAAGCTCCTCATGCAGCTATTCCAACACAGTCTCACGGGATCTACTCTACAGTGGTTTACTCATCTGAACTTAAGGAAGATCACAACCTGGATGGAGCTAGGCAATGCGTTCAAAGCCCAATACCGTCACAACATCAACCTCACTTCCGATCGATGGTCCTTGATGACGATGAGCAAGGGTGAGAAGGAGAGCCTTAAAGGATATGCCCTAAGATGGTGGGAGGCCGCTGCATAAGTTAATCCCCCGCTGGAAGAGAAGGAGTATGTACAACTGTTTGTACATACTTTTCAAGGTATATTCTACGAGAAACTTTGCACAAGCGTAGGAAAAAACTTTTCTGAACTAATCATGTAAGGAGAGATGATAGAAAACGGTCTCAAGACACAGAGGATTACAGACCCCTACGCCAAGACCGGAGAAAGTACCACTAACATAGCCAAAAGAATGGCTACCACAAAGGGAACAGTAAAAAAGGAGAGCGAAGTGTCTGCCATTTTACCTAGCCAACCACCCCAATACCATCCACCACTACAACCACACCCTATCTTGCCCTTACCCACCTTGACCATGCTCGTTTCAACCCCTAACTATGGTTCCGTTAGGACACGGCCCAACTTTAATAGACCTGCTCGACGCATCCGTACCTTCGACGCCTTAGCCTGCACCCAAACCGAGGCTTACCATAGCCTTCTAAAAAACAATATCTTAAAGCCCATGCCTACTCGTCCTTTGCCAAGCCCTCTACCCCCGACCTTTAATGCTGCTCTTACATGTGAGTACCATTCAGGTGGCCAGGGGCATGACACCGAAAGCTGCTTCACTCTTAAGTACAAAATCCAAGACTTGATCGATAATAAGACCATTGATCTGCAGCCGGTAAAACCTGCTCCTACTTCTAATGTGACCACTAACCCTCTGCCAAATCACACCATCAATATGACACTAGTAGAAATGGAAGGCGAGGGAGAATTCGATGAGCTCGGGGCCGGAGGTTATGAGGGCGATTGGGAGGCCGATAAAGAAAATGACTGGGAGGAGGATCTCCCATTATGCCCGATTTATCTCTATAACCCTGATGAGGTGCCTGATGCTTCTGACTGGCCTATTAAGAAGCCAATGTTTTTGGAAGATGAGATTGCTGAGAACATGAATGTTGATGGATGGGGTGCTGAGTTTCTGCATCTAAAGTATGCCACGGTGGAACGCCACTTACTAGAAAACCCCTAGCCCGCAACTAAATACAACTATGAAGACATGGGCTAAGAGCTAAAGGAGTGAACTAGTCACCTTGTTTACAGAAGAACCCACTGCAAAGAACCAAAAGGAGGCTGACAACCGTGCCAACAGCGTCAACATCTTCGGAGCTCTAGGAGAAGTCTTTGCCTGTCTTGCCTTGGCTGAGGATCCGGGTCGTGAATAAAGTATCGAAGATGTGGAAATTGTCCCGAGGCCTTACCAAAATAGGAATCCATCAAAAGCGTACAAAAGAGGCGTGTTTACACTCACTTTCTTTCTATCCCTTTTACTTTCTGTCTCTAAATTGATGTTTACATTCCTTTTTTTAAAAAAACTTTATGCTTTCCACAAAAATGATAATAGTAGTCAAATGATGGTCTTTTATTTCATTGTTGTCGTCTTATCTTCTCTTATGAGTGGTAACTACTTCCTCTGCAAGGGGCATGGTTTATCTTATGGAATGATCCGGCTTGAAGGAATAATAGCATGAGTTAACCACTCACCAAATGATCAGCTTTCTAGAGAGAGAGAGGATAAGGATGAGTGAGGATACTACCCAAAGGCAACACTTACAAGATACCGAAGCTAAGCGATGTGCGGCCAGTTTATCAAAATGAAGGGGAGCCATCTTTCATTTTCTAACATATAAAAATTGTAATACTAAAGAAAAAAATGCTTATATTCCCTTTGCTTAACCCCTAGTTCCTCGTGGAAAGTGAAAATTTTCTTTGCCAACCCTGATCCACCAACTGTCCTCCCCACACTGGGGCAGACAATAGTTGAGAACTCTAGGAGTGGTGTCCTCCTCTATCATGCTAGGATAGTGTTGAAAGCTCTATGGATCAAGCAATCTAATTCAAAGTGAAGAGAGGCCCTCATTTTATTTCCCATACAATCAAAAGCAACCCCTTACCAAACTTGCTGAGCCACCTATCCTTTTTTCGAGAAAACCCCAACCTAGGGATCACCGCCCACATTGGGTAGATTGAACCACCAAGGAAAAGGTCTAAAGGAAAAAAGTCGAAGAATTAGTCGTTCCATAAAAAAATAGAAAGGAAAAAAGTAAAGAAAATAGTTGCCAAGGGGCAAGAGGCAAAAAAAAATGATTCTACGGAAAGGCCTGAAAAAGCCATGATTGAGTCATCTCCGAAAGCATAATAAGAAGATCGAAAGAGAAGAGAGTCATGTTTCTCTCAAAAAGCATATGGAAAGGGTGAAAGAAAATAGTCATTTTTACCCTGAGAAATATATGGTCAAAAGCAAGAAGGAAGTTTAAAGGTGATCTTAGGTTATAAAGAAACCCCAGTAGAAACAATAGGTTCTAGCCTTTATCCTTTCTTGCAAAACCCCAAAACCATGGCCTACATTACAGCCCTACTAAAGTCCACTCTGATTAAAAATGGATTGCTTGATCTAAATGAGCTAGACACGCTGCCAAAACTAAAAAAATATGCTAACCCTATTGAAAAATAGTCAAGGATAATATGGATCTAAACCTTGTTGAAAACAACATTGAATTTGAGCCTACATATCCCATCGTTTCAAAGACCCCATAACCTAGCTTACATTACGATCCTAAGTAAAGTCTTTTCGGAATGAAAGGACGGGGCGCTTATCGCTCTGTTGAAGGTCGGGTTAGCTGTTGCTAAAACCCCGCGAGTCGAGAGTTTCAGCCCAATAACCATATACACTAACCCTGAAACAGGGACTTGGAGGATGTCAAAAGGTTGAGAAAGGTTCGAAGTGCTATCATCCAATCAAGGTAGGGTTGAGTCAGAGGAGAGGCTAAACCCTCGAAAGGGAAGAAGTTATCATTCCGAAGACTACAAGTTTAACAGCACTCTATGTCATTCTATTAATGCATTTCTAATATGTGCATACGTTTAAAAAAAAAATCAACATGAGTTTTGCATACATAGGGTATAACTCCCTGTGAAAACAGAAGTCATCAACATCGACTCATATAATAGATATATAACATCATCATCCATCACATACAGCTGATTATATGCCTAGCTAAAAAGATCATAAATGTATCTGTCTATCCATGCATCTAAATACCATAAAAATCCATCCTTGTACAAAACTTAAAAATGTCTAACATAAATACATCTCAGGGATAAGGGGCAAAAGAAGTACATCTCAGGGATAAGGGGCAAAAGAAGTACATCTCAGGGATAAGGGGCAAAAGAATATCAGAGTCTCCACTAGGGGCATCTATCACAGGTCAAAGTCAATGTCATCTGGATCAAAATCCCTGAAACTCGGCATCGAAAGAGGCGGATAGCTACTCGAAGCACCAGTATCCTACAAAGAAGGTAGAGCCAAAATCAGCTACATGAAACACAAACTAAAACAACAGGAGAGCAAGAAGAAGGAGGGGAAAGACAACATACCCCCCCATTGCCCATCTAAGATAACCGAGCCGTTAAGGAAGCTACCTCGGTCTGGTACTGATCCCGCTCCATCTGGTATCGATCCCTCTAATCCCTCACAGCAGTAAACTCAGCCTGGGGCACATGTCCTCCAGCTCGGCACCACAAGTGAACCACCTCCTGGCCCATAATGTACCCGCCGACTACTACCTCAAACCAGGTGAAGGCACCGACCGAATGAGCCCCAAAGTGTGTAGCATAATCTGTATTCGGAGGAAGCAAAAACTCAGCACCTGGTTGCCGCTCCTGATAGGGGATAGGTACTCCTGCCACCAAGGCCCCAAACATATACTCTGGTGGAGCTCCTGCTGACCGGAACTCCTCATAAAACTGCTGCCAATGTCGCTCTCCGAGATAGGACTCCCAAGTATTATTACTGAGAAAAGCAGCCCTCGACAAGGACAACGGGACCAAGTACCAGACTGTCTCATAATGAACTGATCCAACGAAAGGCCACCAAGTCACATCCCTCACCTCAATCAGCTCCAGGTTAGCCCGGAGCATCACAAAATCGGTAATCTCCAATCACCGGGCTACCCGGTCACGAGCCCGCCTCAAAGCACAAGGATAGAGGTCATCCTTAACAACTATAGAGGGACGAACAGGAGGGTACTCGTAACTCCACTAGACGAGGAAAGGCCAGAAACTAGTCATGCTGCCCCAACGGGAGGAAGTCCGAATCCACATCGACCGAAGGAAGTAGCCAAAGGAAAAGGACCCCCAGTCTAGCTCAGATAAAACTCCAAGATTGGCTACTATACTCACCAACCGACATGGCACGAGCGACTTGTTGTTGTTGTAAAAGCAGCTAAAGATGATGTACAAAACAAGTCACCATCTCATAATGTCCTGCCTGGCAAGCGATGGCTCAGCCGTAAAAGTACGGTCATCCTGGCTGATCCAAGAGACTGGGAAGGCAAAATGCTCAGGAGGCAAGTCCAACAGAAAGCAGGCCTCGTCTCTACTGACTAACTGTAGAGTGATCCGCCGGCCGACAAAGGAAAGCCCGGTGATGATCACCCAATCCAAGGGAGTGGGACCTAGCTCGAAGCCGACAAAGTGGAAGGTCCCGGTCCCTCCAAACCACCGCTCAACCAATGCCAGTACCAAATGCCGGTTCAAGCGGTTAGCCTGTAATCCCATGAAGGCGCTGAATCCGATCTCCGCCAAGAAGGCACGATATGATGGGGCAATCTGCTGCATGGTCACAAAAACCTGATGAACAACCCCTTTAAAAGCCGTATGTACTCGATGAGGGGGAAAATGCTGTTTGGAGTATACGCTAGGGTGATAAGCCAGGTCCCCAAGTGGGGGAATATCCGGTACCTGCATATCTCCCAGGTCAGCATCCGTCTGCCTATGCCTGGAGGAAGCTCTCCCATAACTGGTCACCTGACCTCCAAGGCTCGGTACCTCCTCCTCTGTGCCAAACTCCTCTACGAAAGCCTGCTCAACTGGGGGAAAGGGGTCTACAGGCGGCCTACTCCCCCGACCACTCTGACTAGATGCTGCCTGCCCAGTAGACCGTCGGCTGCCCCTAGACCGATTGGAGTCGCTAGTGGAATCTGTCCAAGCCGCCTTCCCCGAGCGGCGTCTCCTCTCAGAGCCATCATTGCCCACATTTGCCATCCTCAAAAGGTAAGGCAAGGAAAGAGGTGTGAATGTACCATATACGCAGATAAATAATAACATAATAAAGCAAAATAAAATAAATAACTAACACAAAAAAAATAAATAAAAAGATTTCAAATGATAAGTCAAAAACAAAATTTCTACACATCTTGATTTTCTAACTTCTAATCAAATCTCAAGGGTTTTTTATCTTTTTCCTTCAAAAAGATTTTTACTCTAAATCTTTATTTCCAATTCTTTCCCTAATTTCTAAAAATTTTGGTAGAATTTCGTTTGAAAATGGCCCTTACAACACCCATGACATCAACACAAAACACAAAACATACACTTCACATTGTCACAATCACATAACATCAGCACTCGTGCACACTTTTCAATTTTTTAAAATTTTCAAAACACATGTTTTATTTTTCCAATAAATCAATGATTTTCAAAAAATGCCTTAAAATTCTTCAAAATCATTTCAAATGTTTTTCAAAATATTCCTACATTTTTTGAATTTTAAACTCTAAGGAATTTCATCAATTTCTTGAGTTTTCTCATTTTCCTAAATTTACTAAGTATTTTCCTATTTTTCAAAAAATCAAAAATTCACCGAGTTTTCAAAAAATCACGAAACTTTATACGGTTGATAAACACATTTTTCTAAGACACATGGCATAAAAATCTAGCCAGAAAACCCAATGCCCAAGCCTGTAGAAACAAATCCCCTATTCCTGCAGAAAACCCCCTTCACATACTCACATAAAATCACTCAAATTCAATCAAACAAGCACCAAAATGTAAAAATAATATCACCATCATGTTCAAAACATATCAAAACATCAAATTCCACTATTCATATGATTTAAACAAAGTTCTACGTATCAAAATCAACAAAGATTTGAAAACTCACTTTTTGGAGTTCTCTGGCAAAATCTTCTCTTCCGGCAACTTTTCTGGTGACGTGGTCTCCTTCCGGCAATCACCTGTGGTCTCTAAGAAGTGCTCCTTCAATGTTCAAGTCAGTTTCCTCGCAAAGTCTCTCGGATTTGCAAAAAACTCTTCAAATATTGCAAATGCTCGAATCATAATTTCTTTGGTTTTAACGCAAAGCCTAGCGCCACTAGCAGAGGCGCCAAGCATTTTCTGCCAAAGGCGCCACTCCTAGTGGTGCCAATTTCCAATTTTGGGCAGCTTTGCCCTCTTTCCCGCCAAATCTCATTTTCGAAGGCCCTTTTTGGCCCGATATCCATTTTTGACTCCCGTTGTCGAACAATTCCCAATGTTCCTCTGACTGTCTCGCGGTCAACATGGGACTCTTACTTTATCATTTTCTGTCTTTGACAAGCAAAGACAGAAAAAGTGGGGCTGCTGTAAGCACCCCATTTTTTACCACTCAGCAGTCCACACTCCGTCTAGACTTGTACTCAAGTTAATATGGATGTATTCCAATCGAAACCAACTTTCTAAGTCTAAATCCCGTTTGTCCATCGCTTCACGGGCCCACCAGGCCCAAATAAAGGTAAAATGACTAAAATGCCCATAAGGGCATTGTCTTTTCCAATTCCTTTTCTAATTCCAATCCCTTTCTCAAGACAGTTGATTCCTTGAGACGATAAATCTATTCTAAATCAGGCTCGTCTTTCCGAAGATGGTAAGTCCCCTTTTCCATCTCTAAATTAGGCACGTCTTTCCAAAGACGGTAAGTCCCCTTTCCAATTCCCAATCAGGCACATCTTTCCGAAGATGGTAAGTCCCCTTTTTAATTCTAAATCAAGCACATCTTTCCGAAGACGATAAGACCCCTTTCCAATTCCAATCCCACTCTCGAGATAGTTGATTCCTCGAGACGACAATCTGGCACATTGTCCGAAGAAAATCTCTTCGGAATGATAAGTCCCTTTAAACCTATCGACTGGGACGAGACCCCAAGTCCCCTAAATGGTAGAACGGTCCACCTTTGGCGCCTACTAGCCTGCCAATGCAGAAATGTCCGTTTAGGCACGCCTTTCGAAAAAGTTGACTTCTCAGGCACTAAGTCCCTTTACCAGCTTCCCGAGATCAGGCAGTCTCGGGAATGATCACGAACCGACAGAGTAGCGGAAGTACTCACAACCATCATAACCATTAGAGTAGCAGAAATACTCACAAGCAGGTTGATATAGGAAATTGCCAACAAACCCCCGTATCACACGACCACCATCAGAGTGGCGGAAACACTCAAAACCCAGGTCATCACCGGTGCCTGCTAGCCCACTTCGGTGAAAAATGACCAAAATGCCCCTTGGGCCACTTTTCGGCACGTTTCTCTAGAACACACCTGAGTCTTCAGAATGGTAAGTCCAACCTTCCAAGATTGTCTTAAAATTAATCCGGCATGATTAGGTGCCCTTTAGTCATTTTCAGACCAATTCCGAGGCTTTCGGTCAAGATGACCATTTTTCCCCTAGGCATCCGAACATCCCGAGGACCACATCGGCTCTGGGTATTAAATCCGTAACCTCTTGAGAATACTTCTTATAGTATTCTCAACCTTTCTCTATCTTTCCGGATCATTCCGAATCAATTCCGGCAAACCCGGTGCAAAATGACCGTTTTGCCCCTAGTGGGCCGGTCGCCTTTTTACAGCCACGCCGGCTCTGTGAATCAAACCAGTAACCTCCTGAGATTGCTTCTTATAGTATTCTCAACCTTCCTCTATCTTTTCGGATCATTCCGAGTCAGTTTCGGCAAACCCGGTGCAAAATGACCATTTTGCCCCTGGTGGGCCAGTCACCTTTTCTGACCACACCGGCTCTGGGTATCAAACCGGCAAGCCTTTGGGAACATTTTGAATAATGTTTTCAAATCTCGAGTCTTTTCCGGGACATTCCAGGTCTATCCCGACAGCTTTCCGATCCAGTTGACCGTTTGCCCCTAATGGCCGGTCAACCCCTCCGACACATCCTATCCTCACTTTTCAAGTCAAATACCTCCAAGACACTATTTTAAGTGTTCCTGCCCTTTTCCTGGCCTTTCGGGCCAATCTCGGTCACTTAAATCATTCTCGGACTTTCTGAAGTCACTCCTAGTGAAGCCAGGCTAAAAATTACACGGTAGTCACTAGTATAGGCGCCTAAATCTGTCAAAGATACGTTGCTTACCAACCTTAACAGTTTCTTAATTGGATGGGGCCATTCCTAGTGACGCCAAAAGCATTTTTGGCATAGCGCCACTGCAACAGGCGCTAGGTCTATCCCATCTCTATAAATACAGAGCCTCTTCCAGCGTGAAAGGGGTCCGCAAACTCAGTCTAAAAATCCTATATTTCAATATAAAAAGCTCGTACACTCCCAAAACCCTAGTTTCTGTAGGTTTTCCAAACCCTAGCCACCATACACAAACCCTAGCCTCCTATACACTCCTATACACTTATACACTAGCTTCCAACCCTCCATTAAAGATTTAGACTGCTGCAACTCGAAGCTCTCGAAGACCAAGACAAAGCTCTCGAAGACTAAAGCGAAGACCAAAGAAAAAGCAAGAAAGCAAAGTGCGCAAAGCTAAGCAAAATAAAGAAGACACAAGGTAGGTTTTCTTTTTAAGTTTCTTGCACTTCCCCCCCCCCCCCCCTCTCTCTCTCTCCTAACCCACTTGGGTTTTCTCTATTTTAATCCCCCCATCTCTTTTCCCCCTTTCTTTGCATGCTTAAAACAAGGGGATTCCCGATCCATGTGTAGAATTGGATTATTGGATGGTCACCGTGTCGGGCTTTCTTTTAGTCTAACCGGAGACCACGTGGGTTTGGCCCCCTTGATTATGTGGTGAAGCCTTAACCTTGTATGTTCACGACCCCAAATTTTCATTGTACATATCATGATCTTGCATCTTCCAAAAATCGTTTTCAAACTCATTTTCAAAGCTTGCATTAAACCTGTTTTCAAAATTGTATCAAAATCTCATTTTTCAAAACTTGTTTTCAAAATCACAATCCTAGGGTGATTCTAGCCTTTCCATGGCTAGGGTTGCTTTAGTAAAGTGTTACATTTAAAGTGACTTTTATGGTCCATATTTTCAAATCTTGTTGTTTTCAAAACCACTTTCTTAAAGTGGTTCTAACCTTCTTATGGTTAGAATCGCTTTAGGAAAGTGAGACGTTTTTATACTTTCCAAAAAGCTCTCTTTTCAAAAATCTCTTCTCTAAAATCCTCGTTTTCCATATGCTTTCCAAAAACTCTTCTTTCCAAAAATTTTTTCAAAAACTCTCTCCAAAAATCTATTTTCCAAAATTTCTCTTTTCAAACTCCTTTCCAAAACCCTCTCCTCAAAATCCACTTTCTAAAAACACTCCCTAAATCTCTTTCCTAAAAACTCTCCCAACAATGTCCTTCGAAAAATCTTTCAAAAAACTCTTTCTTCAAAACTCACCTGTTAGAAATTCCTCCATAGGATTTCCTGTCCAAAATCTTCATTTCCAAAAACTCACTTTTCAAAAATCTCTTTTCTTAGAGTTCCAAGTTAAGCCTTAGAGCCAACAATTAGGAAACCCTAATTTTCTTCCCAAAAAACGTGGTTTTCAAACTTGCCTTAAAACCTAGGTTTCCAAAACCCCCTGTTTTCTACATCAAAACTACACATATTTCCAAAACCTCTTTTCTACGTCAAAATTATAGTCTTCCAAATCTAGGGTTTCTAAAACTTCCTCTTTCAAATCCTTGTCAAATCCAATCTTCCCTTTAGGTCACCAAGTCCAATCTCCCGTTTAGGAAATTAGATCCAATCCTCCGTTTTTGAAAACAAAATCAAACCTTCTCTTTTAGAAGCAAAATCTAATCCCTTGTTTTAGGAAATAGGAATCTTAACTCTTCCTAGTCTAAATCTTTCTTAATTTAACTCCTTCCTAATTTTCTATTTCCTAAATCTTAAGTTTTCAAAACTTCAACATAAAAATCTTTCCTAAATTTTAAAACTCAAAATCCACATCTTTCCTAATTCTATCCCTTTCCAAATCTTAACTTTCCAAATCTAGGTTTTCCAATTTTTCTTAAATTCAAACCTTTCCTAATCTCAAGATTTTCTAAAATTCAAACTCTAAAACTTTCTAAATTCTAAACTTTCTTAAATTTCAAATCTTTCCAAATCTAAAACTTTTCTAAACACAAAATTTTCTTAATTCAAAACTTTCTTAAGTTGAAACTTTCTTAATTCAAATATTTCTTAAACCAAAACTTTCCTAAGTTAAAACTTTCTTAAATTGAAACTTTCCTATTTCGAAAACTTTCCTAATTCAAAACCTTTCTCAATTCAAAACTTTCCTAAGTTGAAATTTTCACAATTTGAAACTTTCTTAAAATGAAGCTTTCCTAAAACGGAACTTTCCAAATTCAAACACTTCCTAAATCCAAGCTTCCCTAATCTTTCGAGTCCTATATTCGAGTCAATTCTTTTCAAAAATCTTTTAAAATCAAGTTGAACCTTTCTTTTTTAAAGTTCCTAAGTTTAGGTTTCCTAAAACCAAGTCTTTTAAAACCAATCTTTTCAAATCTTCGAATCAAAGTCCAAATTTCCTATTCTTCCAATTCCAATTCGAATTCCAACTCCAACTTTTTTTCAAATCAACTCTTCTATTTTCTATCGAACTCTTGTCCGATCTACAACTGACCTGATTCCTCCAAAAGGATATGTAGGCAACCCTCATGGGTGCGGTCTCCACATTTTTCAAATCTCAAATTCCATAATCTTTTCAAATTTCCAATCTACTTTCAAACTTCTAATTTCAAATTTCTATTTTCAAATCTCTATTTCTAATTTTTTAAACTTTCCAATTTCAAATCTATCCTTTCAAATCTTTCTTCTAAAATCAAATCAAATTCTTCTTTTCAAATCTATTTCCAAATCAACTCTCTTTTCTTGCACTTGCATATCATGCATCATATTTTTCTAAATATTGTTTTCTAAGGTGGATAGGATTGAACAATTGTTAGTTGAAGACTCTCATAGGTGAATTTAGGGTAGATTGACATGTAGGTACCAAAAGGGCGGGGTAGGGTGATGGCTTAGTATGTCTTCCCTACACGTAACCAACCTCCGAACCTAGAATCATTGTTTTCAAAGACCAAAATGAGTTATTTTTCTAAAAAGGGCTAAATATTTTCCAAAGGTTGCTAAACAACCTGTTTTCTTAAAAACCCTCTCTTGAGGAGATATTTTAAAAAACCTTTTCCAAAAACCCTAAGTGTAGTTTTCGGATTATGCTTAGTTTTTAAGTGACCTAACTCACCTTAATCAAGTTAGGTGGCGACTCCAAATCTTTTCTAAAAGCCTTTTATTCAAATCAATTTTTAATTCAAATATAGTCGCACTCATTCTTCTAGGAGGATGAGTTCTAATGAGAGAGTACAGTGTTTTTTCTACTTGTGTGTATATTTCTCGAGTGCGAAAAATCTGGGCGTGACAACGAGCAATGCTCACTGAAGAGCAAGTGGTTGCCATGTATAACTCGATGAGGACCGAGGTTGAATTCTACTAGAATTGAGCCCAATATAGGCTATAGGCTTCGACTAGCACTTAGTCTTCTCAAAACTTGCACAACATGGTAAGATCCTTCTAAAAAGAAAGTGAAAACTCATTTGACTTCAAGAGTTTGTTGTTTGGATTTAAACTAAAATGCTTCTAAAGACAATTAAATTGAGTTGAATTAAAAGGATTGGATTCAATTGATTCAATTACCCAATTCATTCAAGATCAAACCCCACAGTGAAGAGAGATTGATTCAGAAGGTTTAGCTTTAGAAAACATGGATTCCATAGCCGTAGATTTTAGATTCATTATCTAATAGAGAGCTTTAGATTAACACATCGATTTTGATAACAACAACACACAATTAGAGAATTATGCCTTGAATTCACCAAATATAACCAATAATCTAAGTGTTCTAAGACATCTAACACTCAATTGCTAGGAATTAAAGATTTAAGTAGATAAAACAATGAAAACATGATATACCTTCAATGAAAACCATGAACTGCTTGAATGATCCTCACGATTGAACCCAATTTGGAGTTCAGCTACTCATTTACATGAAGTAATTGAAGATTTGAATGGAAAACAAGATGAAATCAAGACTAAAATGATGAAATGGTATTAAAATTACTTGAAATACAATATATCTCTCATTACAAGTACCTATATCTAAGTTGTCTCTAAGTAGAAATACATACAAAAGTCAAGATCCCCAAATTCTAAGTACAAAAATTCATTTATAGGCTAAAAAATAATAGAGTTGCCATAAAGCATTTGTATGGGCTGGGGGATGTTCGAACGCTTATCGAACAAGCTTCGAACGAGCCTTCAAATGGGTAAATCAAGCCTCTGTAATTTTGAATGGTTTTATAGGCTTCTTAATTTGGCCTCTGTTTTGGAAAAGTATTCAAATGCCCTTGGGGGCCGTTCGAACGGTTGAAGGCCGTTTGAACGCCCTCGAGTGCCGTTCCAATGGACTTTTTACCAAAATGCCCTCAGCTCTCACAACTTGTTCCATTTAAGCCTGAAACCTATAAAATAGTCATAAAACTAAGTTAGGATCAAAATATAGTTAAAACAATGAAATGCTACTATACTAAGGCAAGCAAATAGCTATTTAGAGGGTTGTACTTCCACTTTTGGAGTACAATCACTAGGCTTCTTTTCAACCCCAATTGTTCTAGAGCATTTTGCTTAAATGCATGATTTATTTGTCCCTAATGTGATGATTGTCCCTTTATTTTTCAAAATACAACTCTCTTTCTAGCATAGAAATGAAAACCAAAGATAATGAGTAGATTAAGATGACAAATAGGCATATGTTACCAAGTATTGGGCAGTGTAAAGTATAAATACCTTCTTTACTTGTAATCGCATATCCCGCACCTAGATCTCTTGTTCATGAGACCAACTTGAAGTCATTTTTAAGAAGGGTTTTCAAAAAATCAAATCAATTTTCAAACTCAAAATCATTCTCAAATTAATGGTGTTCTTCAAAACACACTTATTTTAAGGTGTCCTAACACATTTTTAATCATGTTGGGTAGTGACACATCGAATTTATTTTCCAAAAAGTTTATATCAATAGATAAAAATATGTCACAGTTTAAGCATTGTCTTTTCCCCACAACATCAAGAAAGTCCAAGGAACAACAAGTATTTAAAGCAAGAACTTAGGAGTTATAATACGTCAAAAACTATAATAGATGTATAATCATGAGAGTGGAATTTCTTTGGATCCTTTTCATGATAATGATGGAAATTTGCAATGCTAAATTAGTTAGCCCAGTGCAAGTTGACATTAGTTGAAACCATTACTTCAAAACAGGAGAGCCATTTTGTTCTTGCTAAAGGTGCAACATTTTTATTAGTTGCTGGAATTCACATCCTAAAGGTGCGGCAAGTTGCAACCATAAACAATCAAACTTGTTTGCAGCCACTCATCTGAAGTCCCTTATGGCATAACCAATGCAAAAAATCCAAAGGAACCAAGGCCACCGCCGAGTTCCAATCCAAAACTCACTCCTAGAAAAGAACTAAAACCAAAGACTAAGTTCCAAATCTTTGACAATCGCCTTCACACTCCCTCCATAGCATCAGTTCCACCAACCTTACACAACTACTTATTAAAGAGTCTTTTAATAAGACAACATGGTTGTCTTAGTCCATTCTTAGATGATTTGCTGCTGGGTTTTGGCTTTGCAAGCAACTACATGATTGGAAAATAATATGGTTGGGTAGATAAAAACTTTACTCTCCTTTTGACAATTAATGGAGGAAGGTAGGAGTGTTTATCTAATATCTATTGTGGCTTCATGAGATTTCTAGGTTATGTTGATGATTATAGAGATGTGCTGTGGAAGTTGGAAGACATTGAAAATATGTTTTGTGATGGATTTTAACTAGTACTTACTAGTTTTTGAACAATTGGTTGTGAAACTAAGGAATTCATCTGTGAAGCCAAATCAAATTTTTATTATTTTCATGAATTTGTGTATGTTATAGATTGAGTAATAACCTCGAGTCATTATTCAAATTACCATTGTAAAATTATTATTCAGAATAATAGAACATCAAAAACAATACCTTCTATTTTTCAAACTGTTTTTTTAACATTTTGTTTTAATTATTTTTTGTACTTTGGTTGTGGGAAATGATGCAACTTGTTAGTGTATCATGTTTCCAAAGAGTCCACCTTTGCACACAAATTGTTTTTGGGTGACTCTATTGTTAGGATAGTTTTGACTTTTACCTATTTACATATTATATACATATGAAAGATGAAAATGCCCTTCAAAAAGTATCACCAACTCTTGAGCAACATTTTTATCCTTTCACAATTTTTTATGCCATGGCAATTGGAATGTTCTTTTCTTTCTTTCCATGTTTCATTTTGCTTTTGTTTTTTCTATTTATGTAAATGCAAAAGATACTAGCAAACAAAAATTACAAAAAGAGCAAAAAGAAAAGGATGCTCCCAATTAAGTATAGGTAGTAGTCAATTCTTTTAAGTGATGTCCATTATCTTTGCCTCCAATTTATTTACACTCACTTGTGAAGAAAGGATGCGCCCTTCTCATGATGAAAGTCTAATGATTAGGTGGTACTAAAATTTAGTACTTTATTCTTATTAAATTATTTTATTGCATTAATAACATGAATTTTTAGTAAATTAAAGAGACTTTTAAGGAAAAAGCAAAATACAAAAAGGCAACTTATACTATAAATTAGGGGTGTGTAGAAGAACAAAAAGACTCTTTAATCAAACGTTTGGTTCTCGATTAGTGTTCTTGATATTCAAATCGACCTAACCTCAACTGATCTGGGAAATAATTCAAGAACCGATCAAATATATATTACAAAATTTCATATACATAATGTACATGTCTTTTCATTATTTGTTGTACTAAAGTATTATTGATTTATTTGTATGTTTTTTTTTTAACTTTTTGACAAATTAAGGATATAAAGTGGCCATACTTTTTAAAATTGTTAACCAAATAAAACAAACCTTGCACAAGATAGGAGATCCAAATCGAATTGACCCAAATATCGCGCCCAGATTTTTCGCACTCGAGGAATACTCACACAAGCGGGAAAAATGTGGTGCTCTCTCGTTAGAACTCACCCTCCTAGAAGAATGAGTGCGACTAGGTTTGAATTGAAAAATTGGTTTGAATAAAGGGCTTTTGAAAAAGATTTGGAGTCGCCACCTAACTTGATTAAGGTGAGTTAGGTCACCTAAAAACTAAGAATAATCTGAAGACTACACTTAGGATTTTTGGAAAAAGGTTTTTGAAAATACCACCTCAAGAGAGGGTTTTTAAGAAAAACAGGTTGTTTAGCAACCTTTGGAAAACATTTAGCCCTTTTTGAAAAATAACTCATTTTTGGTCTTTGAAATCAGTGATTCTAGGTTCGGAGGTTGGTTACGTGTAGGGAAGACGCACTAAGCCATCACCCTACCCCGCCCTTTTGGTACCTACATGTCAATCTACCCTAGATTCACCTATGAGAGTCTTTAATTAACCCATGTCCAATCCTATCCACTTTGAAAAAAACAATGCTTGAAAAGAAACTAACATGATGCATGATATGCAAGTGCAAGTTAAGAGAATTGAAAAATAGAAATTGATTTGAAAAGAAACTGATTTGATTTGAAAATAGATTTGAAGAGATGGAATTGAAATTGAAAAGTTTGAAAATTGAAAGTAGAAATTTGAAAATAGAAATTTTGAAATTGGAATTTTGAAAATAGATTGGAATTTGAAATTTGAAAAATGTGGAGACCGCACCCATGAGGGTGGAATTGAAAGTTTGAAAAGTGTTATGACCGTACCTATGAAGGTTGCCTACGTATCCCTTTGGGGGAATCAGGTCAGTCGTAGTTCGGACAAGAGTCTGATTAAAAATAGAAGAGTGGATTTGAAGAAAGAGATTGAATTGGAAATTGAAAGTAGAAGATTGAGAGATTGAACTTTGAGTGAAGGATTGAAAATTGAAATTTGGAATTTTGGAATTGAAAAGATTGAATTTTGATTTGAAAAGATCAAACTTGGAAGAAAGAGATTTAGACTTATTTTGAAAAGACGAAGATTTAGGAAACCTAGACTTAGGAAAGACTTGACTTGACTTGGAAGGTTTAGGAGATTAGGAAAGACTGGATTTAGGAAATGTTTAAATTAGGAAAGGTCCGATTTAGGAAAGTTTCGAATTAGGAAAGTTTCATTTTTGGAAAGTTTCGAAAAAGGAAAGTTTTCAATTTAGGAAAGTTTTGAATTAAGAAAGTTTCAACTTAGGAAAGCTTTGAATTTGGAATGTTTCAACTTTAGGAAAGTTTTGAATTAAGAAAGTTTCGAATTTAGAAAGTTTTCGAAATAGGAAAGGTTTTCAAGTTAGGAAAGTTTTGAAATAGGGAAGTTTTGAAACTTGGAAAGTTTAGAATTTGGAAAGTTTTGAAATAGGGAAGTTTTGAAAATTGGAAAGTTTCGTTTTAAGAAAGGTTTTGAAATAGGCAAGTGTTGAATTTAGAAATGTTTTAAATTAGGAAAGTTTCAACTTAAGAAAGGTTTTGAATTTGGAATGTTTTTTAAAAAGGAAAAGTTCTCAATTTAGGAAATGTTTGAATTAAGAAAGTTTTGAGTTTAGAAAAGTCTTAGAATTGGAAAGATGTTGAAGTTTTGGAAAATTTAGAATTTAGAAAGATTTAACTTGAGAAAATTTCAAATTTAGAAAGTCTTGAATTTGGAAGGATTTGAAATTTAGAAAATTTAAGATTCAGAAAGTTTTAGAGTTTTAGAAAATCTTGAAATTAGAAAAGGTTTGAGTTTAAGAAAGGTTTGAAAGTTTAGATTCGAGAAGTTGAGATTTGGAAAGAGGTAGAATTAGGAAAGCATTGAATTAAGAAAGATTTAAAAGCTTAATGTTTAAGGAAAAATTTGAAAGTTTTAGGAAACTTATGGTTTAAGAAGGTAGGAAATTAGGAACAAGTTGAGTTAAGAAAGGTTTGGATTAGGAAGGGATTGAATTTTGTTTCCAAAAACGGAGGATTGGATTTGGTTTCCTAAATGGAAAGATTTGATTTGGTTTCCTAAAAGGAAGATAGGATTTGGCAAGGATTTGGAAAGGGAGATTTTAGAAACCCTAGATTTGGAAGATTATAGTTTCGACGTATAAAATAGGTTTTGGAAACATGTATAGTTTTGATGTAGAAAACAAGAGGTTTTGGAATCCTAGGTTTGGGGCAAGTTTGAAAACCATGATTTTAGAAAAAAAAATTAGGGTTTCCTAATAGTGGGTTCTAGGGCTTGACTTGGGCTTTAAAAAAAGAGGATCTTTGGAAAGTGCATTTTTTGGAAAGAGGGATTCTTAGAAAGGAATCCTAGAGAAGAGTTTTTGGAAAGTGAATTTAAAGGTAGAATTTTTGGAAAGAGATTTTAAAGAGAAGGAGTTTTTGGAAAGTGTGTTTTTGGAAACGTAGATTTTGGAAGGAAATCCTAGAAAGGAGTTTTTGGAAGGAAGATTTTGGAAAAAGAGTTTTCTAGAAAGATTTTTTTGGAAAAAGATTGTTGGAGAGAGTTTTTAGGAAAGTGAATGTAGGGAGTGTTTTTAGAAAGTGAATTTTGAGGAGAAAGAGTTTTTGAAAAGGAGCTGAAAAGGGAGCTTTGAAAAATAGATTTTGGAGGGAGTTTTTGAAAACAACTTTGGAGAGGAGAGTTTTAGGAAAGTATGCTGAAAAAGAGATTTTTAGGAAGAAAGACTTTTTGAAAAGAGAGTTTTTAGAAGGTGTAAAAACATCTCACTTTCCTAAAGCAATTCTAACCATAAGAGGGCTAGAACCACTTTAGGAAAGCGGTTTTGGAAAACAATAAGATTTGAAAATATAGACTATAAAAGTCACTTTTAATGTAACACTTTCCTAAAGCAACCCTAGCAATGGAAATGCTAGAATCACCCTAGAATTATGGTTTTGAAAACAAATTTTTGAAAAAAAAATTTTGATGCAATTTTGAAAACAAGTTTGAAAACGATTTTGAAGACAACTTTGAAAACGGTTTTTGGAAGATGCAAGATCATGATATGCACAATGTAATTTTGGGGTCGTGAACATACAAGGCTAAGGCTTCACCACATAATCAAGAGGGCCGAACCCACGTGGCCTCCGGTTAGACTAGAAGAAAGTCCCCGACACGGTGACTCTTCAATAGCCTAATCCTACACATGGAACGAGAATCCCCTTGTTTCAAGCATGCAAAGAAATGGGGGGGAAAGAGATAAGGGATTAAAATAGAGAAAACCCAAGTGGGTTAGGAGAGAGAAGAGAGAGGGGGGAGGTGCGGAAATTTAAATAGGGAGCCTACCGTATGTTTTGTTATTCTGCGCGCCTTGCTTTCTTCGGTCTTCGGTCTTCGTCTTGATCTTCACCTTCCGTCTTCAAGAGTTGTCTTCAAGCTTCAAACTTCAGATTTCAACTCTTCAAATCTTCGAAGGAGGGTTGACGGTTAGTGTATGAGTGTATGGGGGTGTGTATGAGTGTATAGGAGGCTAGAGTTTGTGTATGGTGGCTAGGGTTTGGGAAACCTAAGGAGGCTAGGGTTTAGGAGGTGCTCGAGCTCTGTATATCGAATTATATGATTTTTAGGTTGAATTTGCGGATCCTTTTCACGTTGAATGAGACTCTTTATTTATAGAGTTTGGACAACACTGGCGCCTGTTGCAGTGGCGCCAGGCCAAAGTTTACACTAGCGCCACTAGGAGTGACGCCAGGCCATTTTTTGGCTTGGAGCCACTACTAGTGGCGCCAGCCATTTAGGAAATGTTTAAGGTCAGCAAGCAACGTATCTTTGACTAGATTTGGGAGCATGTACTAGTGACTACCATGCAATTTTTAGCCTGGCTTCACTAGGAGTGACTTCGGAAAGTCTGGGAATGATTTGAAGGAGCCAGGAATGACCTGGAAGGCCGAAAAAGAGCAGGAACACTTAAAATAGTGTCCTGGAGGTATTTGACTTGAGAAATGAGGATAAGATGCGTCGGAAAGGTTGACCGGGCCCTTAGGGGCAAAACTGTCAATCGGACCGGGAAACTGCCGAGACAAACTCAGACTGTCCCAAAAGAAGACTTGGGATCCGAAAACATTATTCAGAATGTTCCCAGAGGTTGCCGGTTTGATTTCCAGAGCCGGCGTAGTCAGAAAAGGAGACCGGCCCACTAGGGGCAAAACAGTCATTTCGCACCGGGTTGGCCGGAACTGACTCGGAATGATCTGAAAAGGTAAAAGGAAGTTGAGAACACTATAAAAAGTAGTCTCAGGAGGTTACCGGTTTGATACCCAGAGCTGGTGTGGCCGAAAAAGGAGACCGGCCCACCAGGGGCAAAACGGTCACTTTGTACCGGGTTGGCCAAAACTAACTCAGAATGATCCAGAAAGGTAAAGGAAGGTTGAGAATACTATAAGAAGTAATCTCAGAGGGTTACCGGTTTGATACTCAGAGCCGGTGTGGTTCCCGGGGCATTCGGATGCCTAGGGGCAAAATGGTCATCTTGACCGGAAAGTCTCGGAAAAGGTCCAAAGGCCAGTTTGGTCATTTTTCACCGAAGTGGGCTAACAAACACTGGTGTTGACCTGGGTTTTGAGTGTTTCCTCCACTCTAACGGCGGTCGTTGTGACACAGGGGTTTGTTGGCAATTTCCTATATCGACCTATTTGTGAGTATTTTCGCTACTCTAATAGTTTTGTGAGTAGTTTCACTACTCGGACCGTCTCGAGGAATAAACTGTCTCGAGAGAGGGATTGGAAAGGGGTCTTACCGTCTCCGAAGAGACGTGCCTGGATTGAAACCGTCTCGAGGAATAAACTATCTCGAGAGGGGGATTGGAAAGGGGTCTTATCGTCTTCGAAGAGACGTGCCTGGATTGGAACCGTCTCGAGGAATAAACTGTCTCGAGAGAGGGATTGGAAAGGGGTCTTACCATCTCTGAAGAGATGTGCCTGGATTGGAACCGTCTCGAGGAATAAACTGTCTCGAGAGAGGGATTGGAAAGGGGTCTTACCGTCTCTGAAGAGACGTGCCTAGATTGGAACCGTCTCGAGGAATAAACTGTCTCGAGAGAGGGATTGGAAAGGGGTCTTACTGTCTCCGAAGAGACGTGCCTGGATTGGAACCGTCTCGAGGAATAAACTGTCTCGAGAGTGGGATTGGAAAGGAGACTTATTGTCTCCGAAGAGAGGTGTCTGGATTGGAATCGTCTCGAGGAATAAACTATCTCAAGAGTGGGATTGGAAAGGGGACTTATCGTCTTCGAAGAGACGTGCCTAGGATTGGAACCGTCTCAAGGAATAAACTGTCTCGAGAGTGGGATTGGAATTGGAATAAGAAAGGACAATGCCCCTAAGGGCATTTTGGATATTTTGCCTCTATTTGGGCCTGGTGGGTCCGCGAGGCAATGGACAGACGAGATTTGGACTTAGAAAGTTGGTTTCGATAAGAATATGCCCACAATGACTTGAAAACAAGTCTGGACGGAGTGTAGACTGCCGAGCGGTCAAAAATTGGGTGTTTCACCAAAACAACTCAATATAAATGGAGCTAATCCTAAATCGACACAGGTTGGTTTCGTTCGATTCATTGGACGGTCGGTTTAGTTATGAGTGTAAAAATCTAGAAGCAATCAAGATTAGCTTGCATCTAAGCTTGGCACGACCCAGAACAACTTAATCCATGCACAGCCCCACTCAAAACTTAATGAAATATAATTAAATTAGCATACCAACAAATGTTTCAAGGAATAAAAGTTCAAAATAGAATGGAAACAAAAATGAGAATGGCAATAAACTGGGTCGTTTAATAAGTTTTTATATTAATGTCATTATTGGTCACAAAATCTAAATATTTTGAAATTTTTTACTTATAGCTCATTTAAAATTACATAATACCAAATATTTTTCATAATTTCTATTGTTTTGTATAACTAATAATACATGTTTTTTTTAATTTCATTTTATAGAAGTGGGGCTCACAGTTTGTTATAGGGTAAATTACACTGACCACTCCTGAGGTTTAACAAAAACACAAGAAAGTATCCTTCACATTCTGACAATTACACTGACTATCCATGTTGGAGTCTGTCAAGAGATTATCGTAACTGAAATTTTCAAAATACATTTTTATCCTTACTGATTAAAAGCTTATTCTCATCTGGTGGTCCGTCACCCTTCCTTCTTCGGCCACCACCACCATCACCGGCCACGAGCCACCCCATCACCCTTCTTTCTCTCTCTCTTGGCCCATCAGACAACCCACCACCACTAGACCTCAAATGCATCTCCAACCCAACCCAATGAACCACCACCATAGCCACAACTCCCATTCCCAACGAAATCACCACCAATATCTATGGCCCCTCACCCTCACCCTCACCCTCACCCCGATTTCCGACCACCCTTCGTTATATACGCGTGTGTGTGCATCAGTAATCCTAGACTAACAATCTCAAATCAACAATCCCCCTGTGCAACCCAACATCAACCAAACACCTAACAACACCCAAATCTTCTTAGCATATATGCAAATACTCCAAATGTGTATAATTATATATGTATATGTATAAATATACATATTTATATTTGTATAGACCCATATTTATATTATATTTATATCTAGACAGAGAGAGGGGGACAAGGGAGGAGGTGGGGTTCGGCCGCCAATTCTTCGCTAGTGAATTAATCCCCAAAACCAAATCCACCCATCAATTCTAGCACCAATTAATTCTCCAATGCATTAATTCGCAAAACCAAATTTACCCATTAACAACATCACCAATTTACATAATCACCTCAGCCACTGTCACTATCTCCCCATTTTTCCAGCACCATTGACATCCTCACCACCAACACCACACTGGTTGGGGGTATAATGGAGTCTCGACTGTGGGGTTTGGCACATAGAAGGTTAAAAAAGAAGTTTAGGCAGAAGGTTTGCATAGAGAAGGTCGGTAGTGAGGGGGAGGTTGGGGCTGTAGGGTTTCGATCATCGAGGTGGGTTCATGGTGGTTCTTTGATGGTTGGTGATTTAGGTGGTGGTCATGGAAGGGGTTGGGCGTGTGTGATGGTAGTGGATTTGAAGTTTGAAAGATAGAAAAAGGAGAAGAACCACTTGTTACAAATAATAATATGAAATCATATACTTGTGGCTTTGAAGCATATCAATGGACACTTTCCTTAAAGTGTTATTTGCTCCCATTATGTTGTCACAGGGTTATAAGCAAAATACTTCCAGGATACAACAAAGACTCTTTGAAATCTGCAGACAGTACTTTCTGAAGATTTCCCTTCAACACTTCTCTTAATAGGAAAGTTGTAAGACTAAAACTAGAAGAAAGATTAAATGAAAAAAAAAAACAGTAAAAAACAGATTCGTCTTAATTTGTATATATAGAGAATGAAAGTGTACAAAGGTGCCTTTTCAATTTGAATCCAAAATCTATGTCTATTCATTTCAAATTAATAGTCATGACTATTTCATTTAAATTAAACAGTTATGACAGTTAGAAATTAAATAAACAATTGGAAATAAAATAATAAACTGAAAAAATAATGTAACCTTTTAATTAATTTCACACGCGCATGTGCCAGGTGTCCAAGGGGCATTTGCTCCACGCGACTTGCCTGCGAGACGCACGCGCTTGAGACGCAAAGCACTGGATAACTATCCAAAACTTTCAATTTCAAGTTAATTTAGGGATGTGTGCAAAGCTTTGTAAACCTAACAAATTGTTTACAAACTTTCGATGTGGGACAAGACACAAAACACACCCACTTGCCTTGATCTAGACAAGCTATATCCAACAATCCCCCACTAGCTAGTAATGTTAAGTATTTAGTGACATACCTATAGGACCATGCATAAATAAAGGTATCTTTTAACTTAAACCTTCAATTAGTGTAAGCATTTCAAAGTTTTAATAGAATCAGTGGTGGCCTCAACCATAAACCAAGATCCCTAAGTATTAAAACAAGAAATACAACACACATGTTACTGCACTTTCAGTGAGAACTTCACCAAAATAAGATTAGCACTATTATGGCCATGTGCTACATCTTAGTTTCATGAATATTTACAAAAGTAAATCCTTAGCTTTTGGTAAAAGTGGCACCACTTCTTATGTTCACATAGGTGAAGTTCCATCACATGTCTCAACTGCCCAAGACAAATTTGTGAACTTCATTAAGAGTAGCAATACTCATCCTCAAAATGCAACACCTAGCACTCATCATCTTGAAATGGATTAAATGTAAACACTAGAATAGTCACTTATCAATAACTTGTTTATTCCCATTGAGCTTTTTAAACTAGTTATTAAACTAGCCTTTTGAAAACATGACTCTAATTTTGATCTTTGAAATAAAAATCTATGGTCCGGGAGTTGGTTACGTGTAGGCAAGATATCCTAAGATCATCACCTTACCCCGCTGTAAGCACCCCATTTTTGCCTGCTCAACAATCTCCGGCCCGACCAGATTTGGTTTCCAACGTCACAACACATGCAAGCTCAAGATGAGCCTTTTAGTCTCCAATCCAACCAGCTGGTCGCTTCTCGGGCCCACAAGGATCCGCTGAAGCCTTAAGCACCATTGTTCCAAGTAGTTTTCCAGACCATGTGGTCCCGAAAACCAACGCCATCCAGGTAGCTTCCCGGGATCGGGCAATCTTGGGGACCAACACCTCATCAAAGATTCCAGACGGTTCACTTCTGGCGCCTGCTAGCCCACCAATGTAGAATGTCCGTCATTCGGTAGTTCTCCGGGACCAGGCGTTCTCGAAGACCAACACCACCCTTCCAGGTAGCTTTCTGGGACCAGGCGTTCTCAGGAACCAACACCACCCCTACAGGTAGCTCTCTAAAACCAAGCGTTCTTAGAGACCAACACCGCACAGGTAGTTTTCCAAGATCGGGCGGTCTCGAGAACCAACACCTAGGTTAACACCGGTGCCTCCTAGCCCGACTTGGTGAAAAATGACCAAATCTGCCCCTTGGGCCTCCAGGCACGTTTTAGGAAAGTTCAAAATCCCTCAAAACGATAAGTCCATCCTTCCATAATGTTGTCAAACCATCAAGCGTCCCCCGTACGCCATTTGGTCCAAATTTGGTCCTATTTCGGCTCACTCTAGTCAAAATGACCATTTTACCCCTGACGACTCAACACAACACGAACCCCGCTAAACGGCAAAAAACTCTCTCAAAACCATCCTTGAATAGATCTACACGCCTGACACAATATACCAGACCATTCCTGACCATTTTCAGCCAACTCCGATCAAAATGACCGTTTTGCCCCTGGGAGCCAAAAACGCCCTGAAACAACACCGGCCTTGGGGTTTTGAGCAAATGATCTCACCGCACGCCTTTGTTTAACCCAAGGAACACCCTACGACACTAAACTCACACGACTCGATAAAAGTTCCCTAGAGCGTCTCACAGACGCTCCGCTTAAATTGCCGTTTCTCCCGATTTCCTGATCATATTGCACCGTCAACTGACTTGAGAAACGTGTGAATTAGGGAATTCTCAAAAGCTTATCCATAGATCTTTCCATCGATACGGTTCAATCAAATAGATCACTTCCCGAAGCCCCCCATTGTAGGTGCAAAAACTATAACTTTCAGCAACCCCTGGAGCGTCTCGCAGACGCTCCGCCAAGGTTGACTTTTTCTCCGATTCCCTGATTAAAACGCACCGTCAAACGACTTGAGAAATGCGTAAACTTGGGAATTCCGAAAAGTATTTCCAGAGTACTTTTCATCGGTACGGTCCGATCAAATAGATCGCTTCCCGAAGGCCTCGATCGCACGAAACGAAAACAACCACTTTCAAACACCCCCGGAGCGTACCACAGACGCTCAGCAAAAGTGTCCTTTTGGCACACTTCCCGAGACGATATCACACATCTCCAAACGCAATTCAAACTTTTCAAAAACATGAAAGTTCATCGGATGCACTAGGAGAACATCCCGAGTGCGACCGATTCCCCCGGAACCTTCCCGATTGGCCCAATTATCGAGGCAAAGTTTGGGTGAATCTTTTCGGTAGTGGAGTGTATGCTATATGCGCTCAAATTTTGCTCAGATCGACCGACTTTCGATCAACGGTCGATATTTAATTAGTACATAGGTTGCCACGTGTTATTCTGGCAATGGAACAGTACCTGCACATGTAGGACATGTGCACGGCCAAATTTTGGCCATGTGCATGTAGACATGCGCATGGTCTGTTCCAGATTGCCTATAAATAGAGGCCACCCCCCTTGCATATTCCAAATCCGAAATTGATACGAAACTCTGCTGAAATCACTCCAGAAACTCGAATCTCTACATATATTCCTCCCCTCCAACACTTAGGCTAGATTCTACCCCTCCTAAGCCTATACACTTCATATACAAAGCCTTATATACACTTATACACTCCACTCAAGCCCTTCAAGCCTTCTTGAAACCACTCAAGCTCCAACCAAGACATCCATTAAAGACTACAAGAGTGTTGAAGGCAAAAGGTGGTACCCCTTTTATATTTGTGCTCTCCCCCTCTCTTCTCTTCTCCCTCCTAGCCTACTTAGGCTATTCTCTATTTTAATCCCCATCTTCAACCCCCCTTTCTTGCATGCTTGAGCCAAGAGGGCTCCTAGATCATGCCTAGAGGAAAGCAAGTGAGAGCCACCATGTAGGGGGACCTCTCACTAGCCTACTTTAAGATGGTATGGCCTAAGAGCCCCTTGTTTATGTGGTGAAGCCTAAAAGCCTTGTATGTGAATCATGACCCTTTATATATTATTATTTTGATCATGTCTTGTATGCTTAGCTTCATTTTATGTTTATTATCATATCCCACAATGCTTACATTGCTCTTAATTTCATGACATTTTCAAGCTCTACATGTCCTTCAAAAATTTTTCTAAGAGTTGGCCCCTTGAAGTTTAAGATGAGACTTTAGGAATCATGCCTTAGAAAATCCCTCTCTACACCCTAATTCATGCTTTTGCATCGTTGTATTTCAACTTGCATAAAAGTTGCTTTCAAACTCCTTAATTTTCAAGGTTTCTATTCTCTCAAATTTAGTGGCTAAAATGGCCCCATGGAACCCTCTCTTGAGTGGTCTCCCTTTTACATTGGCCGTAGGAGCCCTAAATTGTTAGAATGGCTTCCTTCTCTCTTTATGCTTGCCAAAGAATGATGTTCAAATACTTTGAATTCTATGGTTTCTATTCTCCCAAGTTTAGTGGTTGGAATGGCCCCATGGAACCCTCTCTTGAGTGGTCTCCTTTTTATTGGCCATATGAACCTTCTCTTGGTAGAATGGTTTCCTTAAAAAATGGCTTTCAAAATCTTTCTCCAAAGACGATTTCAAAAATGCATTCTCTCCATCTTTGCATCAAAAATGATTTTTCAAAAAATTGTCATCATCATGTTGAATTTTAATCCCTCCACTCTTGTCAAGATAAAGGTTATAATGGCCATAAGGAAACCTTCTTTGGAATGGTCTTCAAGCACCACCCATACAAACCATAATCTTGACTAAAGTCAAAATTTTCATGGAAATGATCTTCAAAGAGATGGCATACTAAAGTCCATTGCATAACATGTTTTGTTTTCAGAACTCTCTCCAAAAATGCCTCAAAACAACTTTCAAGACCATTCTCCAACCTAACCCTAGGTTAACTTGACCCTAGTTACCTAACCCTAGGTTAACTTGACCCTAGTTACCAAACCCTAGGTTAACTTGACCCTAGTTACCTAACCCTAGGTTAACTTGACCCTAGTTGTCTAACCCTAGGTTAACTTGACCCTAGTTACCTAACTCTAGGTTAACTTGACCCTAGTTGACCAACCCTAGACCAATCCTATTTTGGTTAATACACTTCAAGGTTCCAACTCTTGAACCCTTTTTTTTTTCAAATGATCATTCAAATTTTCCAATTATCCTCCTAACATATTCTTCCAAAACCTCCTCCCCCCATGATTTCAAAAACCCAACTCCATACACACTTCTTATGTTCCTACACTCCATCTTCAAGACCTTTCCAAAGATGTTTTCAAAGAGTCACAAACCTAAGGTGTCCCTAGCCCTCTCATGGTTAGGGATTCCAAGGACAAGTGATAAATCAAGAACAACCTCTAAGGTTGTCCATATTAGGATTCCAAACCCTTAGCCATTCCCAAAAACCACTTTCAAAAACAAATTCATCAAAACATGCCTCCAAGGTTTTCAAAACAAGATTTCAAAAACACTTTCAAGTTCTCTTGAGTCACACCAAAGCATTTTTCCAAAACTCTCTTAAGTGGATCCAAAAGCATTTTCAAAACACTTCACTACCAATTTCAAGTCAAAACTTTCAAGACCACAAAGAGTCTTCAACTTCTAAAGACCTCAAAGTGTCTTAAACCCTTTCATGAACCTCAAAGTGTCTTAAACTTATCCAAAGACCTCAAAGTGTCCTAAACCCTTCCAAAGACCTCAAAGTGTCTTAAACTTATCCAAGACTACAAAGAGTCTTCAACTTTCAAAGACCTCAAAGTGTCTTAAAATTATCCTAGACCACAAAGAGTCTTCAACTTTCAAAGACCTCAAAGTGTTTTAAACTTTTTCAAAGACCTCAATGTGTCTTCAAGCTTTCCAAAGGCCCTAATGTGCCTATTGTCCATCGGGCTCTTGCCCGAATTACGAATGACCTGATTCTTGCCAAATGAGATACGTAGGCAACCTAAAATGGTGCGGTCATAACTTTTATTTCAATCCATATCCCTTTTTCAAAAATTCCAATCAAATCAAAGTTTCTATCCCAAACTCTTTCAAAACCTCCATTATTTTCAAACTTCTTCCAAAACTTGCATCATGCATTATTCATCCAAAAAGTGATGACTAAACTTCCTTTTTCTAAAAGTGGATATAAAGTGGACAATGGTAACCGGTTATTCTAGTGAGTGAACAAAAGGGTGACTAGACATGTAGGTACCAAAAGGGCGTGGTAGGGTGATGATCTTAGGATATCTTCCCTACACATAACCAACCCCTGAACCTTAGATTTCTGTTTTCGAAAGACCAAAATGGAGTTATTTTCAAAAAGGGCTTAAACATTTCAAAAGGTTGCCAAACAACCTATTTTCCTAAAAACTTTCTCTTGAGGAAGATTTCAAAAACTGTAAGTTTAATCTTTGGATTAACGCTTAGTTTTAGGTGCCCTAACTCACCTTTATCAAGTTAGGTGACGACTCCTATTTTTCTAAAAAGCTCTTAGTCAAACCAATTTTCAAACCTAGTCGCACTTGTCCTCCTATGAGGATGAGTTCTAGTGACAGAGTTCCGTGCTTTAGGGTCTTCGAACCGAAAGAACCTTGAACACCCAAAAACCGGGGCGCAGCACCCGTCCTTTCGGTACCTACATGTCTAATCACCCTTTGTTCACTAACTAGAATAACCAGTTACTATTATCCACTAAATATTCACTCTAGAGTTTTGAAAATGGGGTTTGATCATTACTTTTTGGATGAATGATGCATGATGCAAGTTTTAAAAAAAAATGTTAAAAATATGGAAGTTTTTGAAGGGATCCAAAATAGGAATCTTGAATTGATAGAGAATTTTGAAAAATGAACTTGGGTTGAAATGAAGGTTATAACTGCACCATTTTAGGTTACCTATGTATCTCATTTGGCAAGAATCAGATCATTCGTAGTTCGGGCTAGAGTCTAACAGAAAATAGGTGCATTAGGGCCTTTGGAATGTTTTTAAAGACACATTGGGGTCTTTGGAAGAAGAGAACTTGAGAGTTTAGAAAAATGCCTTTGAGGTAGAACTTGAGATGTTTGAAATGTTTTTGGAATCGGGTTTGAAGATAATTTTAAAATATTATTGAAACAACTCGAGCGAGTTTTGGAAGTATCTTGGAATAACTCAAGGGAGTTTTGAAAATGTTTTGGAGTCTTGTTTTGAAAATTTTGGAGGTAGAGCTTGGATTGGAAATGGTCTTGTGAACTTGTTTTCGGAAAACTTTTGAAAGTTATTTTTGAATACCTTATGAAAGGCATGTTTAATGTTTCACCACCCTTTATGATATTAGTCATTGAAGAACTAAACTCCCTTAGGACTATGTGTTTTGAAAACATGTTTGGAAAAGGGGGCTAGAGACTTCTCTTTGGTTTTTAAAACTTTAGGGTTGTAGAACCCTTCTTGAATATCTCACTTATACTTGAACAATCCTAACCACGAAAGGATTAGGGTTGTTTCAAGAATGTGAGGTTTGGAAATCATTTTTTAAAAAAGCTTTCAAAAACACTTAGGGATTTGGAACCCTAATATGGACAACCTACAAGGTTGTACTTAATATATAACCTTCCCTTCGAATCCCTAATCATGAAAGGTTAGGAACACTCTAGGGTTGTGAGTTCTTGAAAATATTTTAAAAATAATGTTTTAAGAAAATTTTAAGTGGCTAGGCATTTTAGTTGAGACAAGTTTAAGAGAAACCATTTGGAAGCATCTTTTTAAAGATAGAGTGTAGGAATATTTAAAAAGGCATTAGAGTTGATTTTGAAATCTCAAGAGAGCAGGAGGTTTTTGAAAATATGTTATGAAAATGGTTTTTGAGTTGAAAGATTATTTGAAAAGGGGTCCTTGAATTGGAACCTTGAAGTTTACTAACCTAGGTTGAGTTGACCTAGGGTTAAGGTGATCTAGGGTTTACTAACTAAGGTTGGGTTAACCTAGGGTTAAAGTGACCTAAGGTTAACTAACTTGGGCTAGGTTAACCTAAGGTTAGGTTGACCTAGAGTTAACTAACAAGATTAGGTTAATCTAAGGTTAAGGTGACCTAAGGTTAACTAACCAAGGTTAAGTTAACTTAAAGTTAAGGCAACCTAGGGTTAACTAACTAAGATTAGATTAACCTAGGGTTTGGTTAAACTAGGGTTAGATTACTAGAGTCAAGTTAACCTAGGATTGGAAAGTGGTTTTGAACTAAGGTTTTGACCTAGTGGTTTTGGAAAGGTGGTTTTATGCATGAAACTTAAAAGTATGCTCTTGAAAACCATTTTATGAAAATCACTCAAGTGATTGTTAGGGTCCTATGGTTGATATTTGGAAATCACTCAAGAAAGGGTTGCCTTAGAACCATTTCACCCACTAACTCAAGAGAGCAACACTTGTGAAAATTAACATTGAATAAATAGTTTTGGAAACTCGAAAATTAAAGAGCATGATCCTTTGAAAATTAGTTTTGGAAAGCCAACTTTAAGATTTTGAAAAACCATTCAAATGAATAAGGGTTCATATGACTAACTTTAAAGGAAATCACTCCTAGGAGGACTCCATGGGACCATTCCAACCACAATATTCAAGAGAACAAAATTTCTAGAAAACCAATATGTAAATGGTAGTTTGGAGAGATCACTTTTATGCAAAGTAAAGAGAATGAAATTTTTTAGAACTCTTTTTGAAGGGAATTATTTTGAAAACCATTTTGAAGTGAGTAGAGCTAACTCTAATGAACTAGAGTTCATATGATCAACTCAAGAGAGGGTTCCAAGGAACCACTTCAACCACAAAGTTTAAGATAGTAAAAATCTTAAAAGTCAACATAGAAGAAAAGGGTTTGAAGGCCATTTTAGTGCAATTTTAAAAATTAACGAAATGTAAGGTTGCAAAATAAAGTCAAGGTACTTAAGGAGGGTTTTCTAAAGTGTGAAAATTGAGGGTTTGACCTAGGCTTCAAGGAACCAACTCTAGAACCATTTTTAGGGAATTATTTGAATATGGAACTTTATGAATGACATAGAAAAGAGATAGTGAAAGATTTGAAAAAATAGTTATGAACATGAAAACAAAGACAAGCATGCAAAATATGAACAAGATAACCATATATAAAGGGGTCACGGAACCATATGAAGCTAAAGGCTTCACCAAATTGCAAGGTGCCCTAAGGCCATACCGTCTTAAAGTAGGTTTGTGAGAGGTTCCCTTTATAATGGCTCTCACACACTTTCCACTAGGTATGAACTAAGAGCTTCCTTATTTCAAGCATGCAAAAAAGAGGGATAAAAGATGGGGGTTAAAATAAAGAATAGCATAAGTAAGGTAGGAGGGAGAAGAGAGGAGTGGGGATTGCAAAAATATGAAAAGGGTACTACCTTTTGCCTTCAAACACTTTCAAACCTCCATAGATGCTTTGACTTGAGTTTGAATAGCCTTAAAGAGGCTTGAAGGGGCCAGAATGAGGTCTTCTATAGAATTAAAGACTATATAGGTGTAGTGTATGTGTTAGAGGAGGGTGGAATCTAACCTAAGTATTTGAAGTGTGAGATGTATAGAGGAATTTGAGATTCTAGAGCATTTTTTGCAGAGCTTCGCTACGAATTTTGATTTTGGAATATGCAAAGGGAAAGACCTATATTTATAGATAAAGCTGGAGGGGCTTGGAGCATGTAGCACATGCGCCTGGGCAAAAATTGCCCTAGCGCATGTGTTACATGCGCCAGTACTGTTTCTCTATTTTATTGCCACGTGGCACACATTGTACTGGCTAAATCTTACGGGGTGAGCAAAGTTTGATTGATCCTATCAAAGTTTGGGTGCATGTGGCATACGCTTTGCCGTCGAAAATGTTCCTTTAAACTTTGCCTTGATAATTGTGCAATCTGAGAAAGATTCAGAAAAATCGGTCACATCCACGATGTTCTCCTAGTGTTTCTCAAGAATTTTAAATTTTTAGGGAGCTTGAAAAGTGTTTGGAAGAATGAGATATCATCTCGAGAAGTGTGCATAAAAACAGATTTCTGCGTAGCATCTGTGATACGCTCCATGAATGTTCAAAAGGGGTCATTTATGGGTCACGTGATCGGGGCCTTCAGGAAGCAATCTCTCCTATCAGACCGTACCAATGGAAAGTGCTCTGGAAATACTTTCAAAAATTTTCTAATTTACAAGCAAGGTAAATTAAAGAGGATCCTATGTTGACCGCAAGGTAATCGAAGCGACCGAAGTTAAATAATTTTGGAGAGTAATCTTGAATCGACATTTCTTCAGGTGGAATAGTACTCCTCTGGGAAGGTTTAGAGCTAATATTTGGACATTGATGCTCTCTGAACTGACGTTCCATCTGGCGGAAGGGCGCATCCTCTACGGAGGTTCAAGTTGATGTCTAAAAACTTATTCTTCTTCAACTGAAGTTCCGTCTAGCGGAATGTTGCTCCTGTAGGGAGGTTCAAGATTAATATCTGCTTTTGAAGGAGAAAGCTCGAAAACCCAATCTTCTTTTTCAGAGAAAGCTCAGAAACCAAATTTGCTTTTTTGGAGGAAGTTCAAAAATCTAATCTGATTTTAACGGAGGAAGCTCAGAAACCCAATTAGCTTTTTTGGAAGAAGCTCAGAAACCCAATCTGCTTTTTCGGAGGAAACTCAGAAACCTAGTCTGCTTTTGATGGAGAAAGCTCTAAAACCCAATTTGCTTTTTCGGAGGAAACTCGGAAACCAAATCTACTTTTTCAGAGTAAGCTCAGAAACTCAATCTGCTTTTTCGGATGAAGCTCGGAAACCCAATTTGCTTTTGATGGAGGAAGCTCTAAAATCCAATTTACTTTTTCAGAAGAAGCTCGAAAACCTAATTTGGTTTTTTCAGAGGAAGCTCTAAAACCCAATATGCTTTTTTGGGGAAAGCTCAGAAACCTAATCTGCTTTTCTGAAAGAAGCTCAAAAACTCAATCTACTTTTTTAGCAAGCTCGAAAGCTCAATCTTCTTTTGATGGAGAAAGCTCAAAAACCCAAATCTGCTTTTTTGGAGGAAGCTCAGAAACCCAATCTGATTTTTTAGAGGAAACTCAGAAACATGATCTGCTTTTTAAGAGGAAGCTCGGAAACCCAATCTTTGTTGATAGGAGGGACTTTGCTTGTAGTTCTTTTGTCTTGAATGTTGGAGAAAATGACATTTGCCACTTCTTGGTTTGAGATTTTTGGGGAGTAATATTCCTTTGATGTGCTAATTGTTGACTTTTGCCTTTGACTGACATGGCAGAATTCTGGATAATGTGCTTCCTTAGGTTCTTGAATTTGGTTTTGAAGGGGGTGAGGCCTCCTTTTGAAAGGTTTAAGGTATCTGGAAGGTCGAACATATTTAGGTCAGTTTTCCTTGAATGCATCAACTGGTTTGCAATTGAATAGGAGGTGTAAGACAGGTTGTTGCCCCAGTTTTTACAATTTGAAAAGGTCGAGTCAAACTGACATTAATTGGGGTAGTTGAGGGTGATTCGTTGCCCTATTCTCTGTGGTTTTGAAAAAGGTTGAATTTGGATGTTTGTGGTTGATTGGGGAGGTCAAGAATGGGACGTTGCCCCAGTCTTCATTATTTGAAAAATGTTAGATTAAGCTGTTTAAAGTTTTCACAATAAGTTAGAATGAAGTATGTTATACCCATGGATGGATGCACAAATTAGATAGGAATATGAATAAATGAATGTACGGGTTTACATAGGGATTGAAATAAATGCATGTCATAATTTTTTATGAAAGCACATGCTTATGCAATAATGGAGTTGAATGCATATTATATTTTTTTATGAATATACAAGTTTACACAGGAATGAAATTAAATGCATGTCATATTTTTTAATGAATACACATACATGAATGGAATTGAATGCATGTCATACTTTTTGATGAATGCACAGGTTTATGCATGAATGGAGATAGATGCATGTCCCGGGGGTTGCCGTAGGGTTCATATTTAGCTATGAGTGTTTTATCTCAGGATCAAGCAATATTTGAACTTCTGTTTTTCTCTTAGGATTCTGTTTTCTAGCTCTGCCCTTTTCTTGCCAAGATGTAATAGTACTTGCACCATTTTTAGAGATTTAACCCATTGACTCTCTCATTTTTTTCGTTTGTTTTTTTTTTCTTTTTGGTGAAAAGAAAAACTCTCTTGGGTGGGCCTCTCAGCTTTTTCTAAATTTTTTTTTTTGGTTAGACATTTGGTGACGACCAACATCACCTCTTAGCAAAGCAACAAGTAGCTTCCGTCCTTAGTCCAAGAAGCCTTTAAAAGCTATTTAAAAGTGCATGGAAGCCCAAAATGTTTTTCGTAAAACTATTGAACTTTTCAAATTATATGAGCCCTATAAAGACATGATCACTCAATATATGGCAAATATAGATTCATGAATATCAAGATACGGCTTAGCTTGAAAAAATCAACATTAAATATGCACGAAACCACACAAAACAAACACAATTGGTCGTGAGATGATCAAGACCATATTAGTGACAATGTAGTGGTATGAGCATGAACTTCGTAGAGACTAATGAGAATATAGACCCTGGGCGTGATTTAGGATGGTGTACCATGTTTAATAGCTAGCAGATTGACACTCTTGGAAGTTAAACCAGTCTCACCCCATGATCCTTCTGTTTTTTTTTTTTTTTTTTATGGAATTCCGACCCTATCTCTCCAATGATGGAAATATTGAAACATAAAGATATGGCGGCTTTCACACACATGAGTAGGTAGCTTTCTCCTTTTGTCACATAACAATGACAGTTGCACTCACACTCACCGGTAGCCCTTTCCATAAGTGATGGGAGAAAGAATCGACAAAAGGTTAATCTAGGTGTGTGATAATCTATAAATTTTTAACAATGGTAGAACCAGCTAAAATATATCACAAAGGCAGATTCCACATTCTAAGAAGTCTCGAGAAATGTGCATTAAGTTGAATATGAATCACCAATATGATAAAGATCATCAAAACCATTGACTCATATTATGCAAGTGATCATGCACACAAGATTTAATCTTAAGCAAGCATACACATCAATTTGTTCATAATTAAATATTTGTCACAATGATTATTCATCTATAGGACAAACACTAAAACAATTTTAGTTTTTCCCCTTTTTTTCAAAAATTCAATCAACCTAGGCTTGCCAATGTGTGCTAATAGTCCTTTTGAAGGTGTAGCTACTTACTCTTTGCCAAGACATCCTTTGGAGGTCACTCCTTGGAATTCAATGAGCTATGTGATTGATTCTCATATCTCACCCCTTTGTATTTCCCTTTTCTCTACTTCCTATTCCTTTCTCCCCTTTTTTCAGAGTTAGAGATTGTCTCTGCTAAAGGTGGTGCTTATGCTATCCCATCCTCCAAGTTGGGGTAAAACATTTTGAGGGGACAATTGCTAGAGAAGAAAACATCATTCATGAAGTGCCATGAGACAATGATATAAACATGAAAACTTTGGATTCTTTTCATTTAGATGATATTATTTTCATGCTCAAATTCGAATTGAAAGTTGAAAGATGAGTTCAAAAGAAATCCCCCATTTCCATAATAAACCCCTCAGACTAGTTTTGGAATCACACTGGTGTCCTTCACACTCTATTTTCCGTGTGTGTCATATGATTGCACTAGAATGGCTTCAGGAGTTTGAGGTTTGGTGGAGTGGTAACTTGGTGTCGAGGTTATAGCTTTACATGAATTATGAATTGGGCAGAATGCTGGAGGGATTATATCGGTTTGATTGTCCTCTTAGACCTGGAAAAAGAAAAAAAAAATGTTGTTAGCATGCAGAGTTAAAGATTTTATGCAATGCATATCCTATAGAGGTCCCTTCTTTGAAGAAATCTAGGCATGATGTTGAGTCCATTTTTGAAGTGGGATTTTGCCCCTGTGTGCAATACAATACCTCTTCGGCATGGGCCGGTTGATGCTTCCTTGTTTAGGCAATCCCGCCTCCATGGACTGAGAGAGATTTGGGCCTCTCTTGAGATATGGTCCTATGCATGCCATGAATCCTTAAGATTAGAGAAACCCTTAAGGGTTTAGGTAGGTTTGATTAGCATGAGATTAGATCATCCCTTTCTCTCTACGGTTGATTGAATGCATGAGAATGTAATAACTTGAGTTTCTTAGAACTCTTGTCCTATGATGGATATTAATGCATGAGCCTAATAGTAAATACATGAGTAGCATAATGGCAATGAATAGGCAATTTAGAAGACTCCCTTTTCATTCTTGGTTTATCCTCTGGCTCTCTTGGCCTTTGGAGATGAGGGAAAAGACAAGAGAATATAAAAAGAAAAAGAAAAAGGAGAAGTTAGTACCTTTGGATTGGAAATTTTTATGCAACGCATGCCCTAGGGGTGCCTCTACTTTGAGAGGGGGACTAAGAATGATGTGCTAGCTCACTTTTGGAGATAGGGGGTTGCCCTTGTTTGTAATATTGTACCTATGTGAGCATATTCATTCATTCATTCACACATTCATGCATTCATTCGATGAAAGTAGGAATGACACTTTTATTGCATTTGATTCTTTTTTTTTATATATACGGAATTGAAAGTACATTTGAAGGGGAAGGGAAACATTTTCCTTGGGACTTTTTCTTATTCTTATTTTTACATTTGAAATCCTAAATTATTCTTGAGTCTTCGGATTCGCCTTCTTTGATGGAGGTTGGTAAGGGACCTTGATTCTGGATTGCTTCTTGTCTTCTTAGCAGCCTTATCTCCGTAAGCGAAGAGGGATTAGAGCCCCTATTTGTGAGATGACTTTGAAGCATGCCATGAATTCTTAGGGTCACTTGGTACCCTTAGGAGTTTTGGTTGGTTTGATTTGAGAGAAAAGGTCTTTAGGCCATTCTCTGAGGGTTAATCAAATGCATGGAAATATAATGACCTGAGTTACTTTGAGAACTCTAGTGTTAGAATGAATATGGATGCATAAGCAGTTATATTGCGAAAAGATGTATAAATAGCATAATGATAAGAATCAAGCAGCATAACAGCATGCATTGAACAGAATATAAGGGAAAGTAAAGCAGTCGTCCTTTAATCCTTAGTTTTGAAATTGACACGCGTGTCTTAAATCCGATAGAGGTTTGGCTATGCAAGGGGTGCTACATGAGCATGAGGTTGGGGGTTAACTAATGCTTCCTAAAAATCTCAGTTCCCGAACCTTTAAACCTCCGACGTCCACCCCCGAAAGGGTAAACTCCATCTTTGGTTGGTGATTCGAGCAAGAGAACTATCAATAGACTGTAGGCTGAGAAACTGACACAACATCCACCCACAGTCAATATATTGTTCTCGCTTCTATCTAGAAGGGTAGTAGTAACCAGGTAATTATACAGAGATGTAAATGCAAGTGAGCGCACCAAGTGTGTATGAAATTTTCAAAAATGGACGAAAGGACCTATTAACACGCATCCCATCATGTTCATTCATCACATACATGGCAGTTAATTATGACATAAAAATGAAACGTGATCAAACATCCACCTACAAAAGAAAATGCAAGGAGTCAGTAATTTTTTCAAAAACTCAATGCAAGATAAAATGGGTGGTCAATGCAAGAGCATGAATATGGAAAGCAATGCTAGAGCATGCAAGTGGATGTCAATGCAAGAGCATAAATGTAAGCAATGAATGCAAGTTATGACACTTATTTGACAAAGTTTTGTTTTTGGAAAAATTTTAAAAAATGGATAAAAATGGACAAAGTAACCAGAGATTTTGAGTGAATGAAGGGTGAAGAGGCATGACAATGGTCTAACTCTCTAAGTGTCCTCAGCAGAGTTGTCAGTTGTCGCGCTTCGGTTCTTAACCAAGTCCTTTCGACTCGGGAAGAAGCACGGTTCTCTCTCGTTAGAACTCATCCTCCTAGAAGGACGAGTGTGACTAGGTTTAAACTTGAAATTGATTTGATTAGGGGCTTTTTAGAAAAAGTTTGAAGTTGTCACCTAACATAGTTAAAGATGTGTTAAGTCACCTAAAACTAAGTGTAATATGAAGACTAGATTTAGGTTTTTCAAAAAAATTTTGAAAATATCCTTCTAAGAAGGTTTTGGAAAAAGAGGTCTTAACAACCTTTTGAAGGCCCTTTTAAAAACTTGACTCCAATTTTGGCCTTTGAAATAGAAATCTATGGTTTGGAAGTTGGTTATATGTAGGAAAGATATCCTAAGATCATCATCTTATCCCGCCATTTCGGTACTTATATATCTAATCACCCTTTATTCACTCACTAGAATAACCAGTTACTATTATCTATTTAATATTCACTTTAGAGTTTTGAAAATGGGGTTTGATCATCACTTTTTGGATGAATGATGCATTATACAAATTTTGAAAAAACTGTCTGAAAATATGGAAGTTCTTGAAGGGACCCAAAATAGGAATCTTGAATTAATAGAAAATTTTGAAAAATGAACTTAGGTTGAAATAAAGGTTATGACCGCACCATTTTAGGTTGCCTACGTATCTCATTTGGAGATAATCAAGTCATTTGTAGTTCGGGCTAGGGCCTAATAGAAAATAGGCACATTAGAGCCTTTGAAATGTTTTTGAAGACACATTGGGGTCTTTGGAAGAAAAGAACTTAAAAGTTTAGAAAAATGTCTTTGAGGTAGAACTTGAGATCTTTAAAGTGTTTTTGGAATCGGGTTTGAAGATGATTTTGAAATGTCTTTGAAACGACTCAAGGGAGTTTTAGAAGGATCTTGGAATAACTCAAGGGAATTTTGAAAATATTTGGGAGTCTTGTTTTGAAAATTTTGGAGGTAGAGTTTGGATTGGAAATGGTCTTGTAAACTTGTTTTCAAAAAACGTTTGAAAGTTGTTTTTGAATACCTTATGAAGGCATGTTTAATGTTTCACCATCCTTTATGAGGTTAGCCATTGAAGAATTAAACTCCCTTAGGACTACGAGTTTTGAAAACATGTTTGGAAAAAGAGGCTAGAGACTTCTCTTTGGTTTTTAAAACTTTGGAGTTGTAGAACCCTTCTTGAATATCTCACTTATACTTGAACAATCCTAATCGTGGAAGGATTAGGGTTGTTTTAAGAATGTGAGGTTTGAAAACCATTTTTGAAAAGAGCTTTCAAAAACACTTAGGGATTTGGAACCCTAATATGGACAACCTTGAAGATTGCACTTAATGTATTACCTTCCCTTGAAATCGCTAACCATGAAAGGTAAGGGATACTCTAAGGTTGTAAATTCTTGAAAACATTTTCAAAATATTTTTTTTAAGAAAGTGTTAAGTGTCTAGCCATTTTAGTTGAGACAAGTTTAAGAGAATCATTTGGAAGCATCTTTTTGAAGATAGAGTGTAGGAATATTTGAAAAGATTTTGGAGTTGATTTTAAAATCTCAAATGAGTATGAGGTTTTTAAAAATATGTTATGAAAATGGTTTTTGAGTTGAAAGATTATTTGAAAAAGGGTCTTTGAATTGAAACCTTGAAACTTACTAACCTAGGTTCAGTTGACCTAGGGTTAAGGTGAGCTATGGTTTACTAACTAAGGTTGAGTTTACCTAGGGTTAAAGTGACCTAGGGTTAAAGTGACCTAGGGTTACCTAACTTGGGAGGTTAACCTAAGGTTAGGGTGACATAAGGTTAGCTAACTAAGGTTAGGTTAACTTAAGGTTAAGGTGACCTAGGGTTAACTAACCAAGGTTAAGTTAACTTGGGGTTAAGGTAACCTAAGGTTAACTAACTAAGATTAGGTTAACTTAGGGTTTGGTTGAACTAGGATTAGACTACTAGGATTAAGTTAATCTAGTAGTTTTGAAAGGTGGTTTTGAACTAGGGTTTTGATCTAGTGGTTTTGGAAAGGTGGTTTTATACATGAAACTTGAAAGTATGCTCTTGAAAATCATTTTATAAAAACCACTCAAGTAAGTGTTCGAATCCTATGGTTGATATTTAGAAACCACTCAAGAGAGAGTTGTCTTTGAACCATTTCACCCACTAACTCAAGAGAGCAACACTTGTGAAAATTAACATTGAATAAATAGTTTTGGAAACTCGAAAATTAAAGAACATGATCCTTTGAAAATTGGTTTTGGAAATGAAGATTTTAGAAAGCCAACTTTAAGATTTTGAAAAACCATTCTACTGAATAAGGGTTCATATGATTGACTTTAAAGGAAATCACTCCTAGGAGGACTCCATGGAACCATTCCAATCGCAATATTCAAGAGAACAAAACTTCTAGAAAACCAAGATGTAAATGGTAGTTTAGAGAGATCATTTTTATGCAAATTAAAGAGAATGAAATTTTTGAGAACCGTTTTTGAAGGAGATTGTTTTGAAAACTATTTTGAAGTGAATAGAGATAACTCTAATTAACTAGGGTTCATATGGTCAAGATAATGGAGAAACCACTTAAGAGAGGGTTCCAAGGGACCACTTCAACCACAAAGTTCAAGAGAGTAAAATCCTTGAAAATCAATACAGAAGAAGAGGGTTTGAAGGCTATTTTAGTGCAATTTTGAAAAGTAATGAAATATAGGGTCTCAAAATAAAGTCAAGGGACTTAAAGAGGGTTTTCTAAGGTGTGAAAATTGAGGGTTTGACCTAGGCTTCAAGGAACCAGCTCTAGAACCAATTTTAGGAAATTATTTTAATATGAAACTTTATGAATGATATAGAAAAGAGAAAGTGAAAGATTTAGAAAAATGGTTGTGAACATAAAAATGAAGCCAAGCATGCAAAACATGAACAAGATAACCATATGCAAAAGGGTCATGGAATCATACAAGGCTAGAGGTTTCACCAAATTGTAAGGTGCCCTAAGGCCATACCATCTTAAAGTAGGTTTATAATAGGTTCCCTACACAATGGCTCTCACAAACTTTTCTCTAGGTATGAACTAAGAGCTTCCTTATTTCAAGAATGCAAGAATGGGGGGTAGAAGATGGGAGTTAAAATAGAGAATAGTCTAAGTAGGCTAGGAGGGAGAAAGGAGAAGTCGGGATTGCAAAAATGTAAAGAGAGTACTACCTTTTGCCTTCAAACACTTTCAAATCGCTATAGATGTTTTGACTAGAGCTTGAATAGCCTTGAAGAAGCTTGAAGGGGCTGGAATGAGGTATTCTATGGCATTAAAGACTATATAGGTGTAGTGTATGGGTTAAAGGGAGGTGGAATCTAACCTAAGTGTTTGAAGTGTGAGATGTATATAAGAATTCGAGGTTCTAGAGCAATTTTTGTAGAGCTTTGCTACCAATTTTGATTCTGGAATATGCAAAGGGGGAGGCCTATATTTATAAGTAAAACTGGAGGGGCCTAATGCATGTAGCACAAGTGCCTGGGCAAAAATTGCCTTAGCGTATGTGTTACATACGCCAGTACCATTCCTCTCTTTAATTGCCACTTGGCACACATTATACTGGCTAAATCTTAAGGGGTAAGCAAAGTTTGATAGATCTGATCAAAATTTGGGCCCATATAGCATACGCTCCGCCGCCGAGAATGTTCGTTTAAACTTTGTCTCAATAATTGTGCAATCCGAAAAAGATTCGGGAAAATTAGTCACATCGACGATGTTCTTCTAGTGTTTCTCAAGAACTTTGAATTTTCGAAGAGCTTGAAAAGTGTTTGGAAGAATGAGATATCGTCTTAGGAAGTATGCACGAAAATACACTTCTGCGGAGCATCTGTGATACACTTCGCGGATGTTCAAAAGGTGTCATTTTTGGGCCACGTGATCAGGGCCTTCGGGAAACGATCTCTTCAACCGGACCATACCAATGGAAAGTGTTCTGGAAATAATTTCAAAAATTTTCTAATTTACGAATTTCTCAAGTCATTTGATGGTGCGTTATAATTAAGGAATTGGAGAAAAACACAACCTTGTAGGCTAAAAGTGACAGTTTTCGAGCCATACGATCGGGGGTTTCGGGAAGCGATCTATTCAATCGAGCCATATCGATGGAAAGGTCTGCGGTTAAGCTTTTTAGAATTCCTTGATTTATGTATTTCTCAAGTCATTTAATGATGCATTATAACTAGGGAATTGGGAGAAAAGATAACCCTAGCAAAGCGTCTATAAGACTCTCTACGGGGACTTTCATTGAGTCAGGAGTGTTTAGAGTCGTGGGGCTCACCTTGGGTTAAATAGGGGTGTATTATGAGATCTGCAATTTGATACCTAGAGCTAGTGTAGTTTCAGGGCACATTCGGGCCACTAAGGGTAAAACGGTCATTTTGACCGAAATTGGTCGGAAAGGCTTCGGATGGACTAGAGTGGTATATGAAGTGTGCTAGACTGTTCGAGGATGGTCCTAGAAGATTTTTTCACTATTTGGTTGGATTTGTACTATGCTGGGGCGTCTAAGGGTAAAATGGCCATTTTGACTGGAGTTAACCGGAATGGGACCAGAATTGGATAGGATGGCGTGTTGAGTACGCCTAACTGTCTAGGAACACTTTGGAAGGATGGACTCTACCGTCTTGAAGGATTTTGAACTTTCTCAAGACATGCCCAAAGGCCCAAAGGGCAAGTTCAGTTATTAGGCCTCTATTGGGCCTAGCGGGCCCGAGAAGCAGTTGATTGATTAGATAAGGGTCTAAAAGTTGATTGGGCTTGAACGTGCCTATGGAGTTTCGAAAGCGAGTTCGGTCAGACTGGAGATTGCCGAGCGGACAAAAATTGGGTGCTTACAGGTTTGTTTTAGATACCCAAGGATTCTACCTATAGCTTTCCAATGTTGTTCACTAGGGTTATTTGTATATCTTGAAAGTTTACAAACTGCAAATGAAATATCTAGCATAGTGCAATACATTGCATGCATTAAGCTACCTATTGCACTAGCATACTTAAGTTGAGTAACTGCTCTCCTAGAATTTTCATGTACCTTTTCTGAAGAGTCATAAGGGGTATTAGCTTTTTTAAATCCCAAGTATTTGAACTTAAGAAGCACTTTCTCAATATAATGAGATTGACATAAAGCAAAACCCCTACTATGCTTCTTCACTTTAATGCCTAAGATAGTATCAACTTCATTTAAATCTTTTATTCTAAAACTTGAAGCTAGATACTTCTTAGTTTCAGTAACACCATTCATATTAGTTCCAACAATGAGCATGTCATCCACATAAAGACAAATAATAATATCATATTCATCTGTAAACTTAGAATAAATACATTTACTAACATTATTATGTCTAAAACCATGTGATAGAATAACGTAATCAAACTTCTCATGCCATTGTTTTGGTGTTTATTTAAGACCATATAAAGACTTAACTAACTTTCAAACTTTCTTTTCATTACCAGGCATAACAAACCCTTCAGGTTGTTCCATATACACCTCTTCATCTAAATCACCATTTAGGAAAGTTGTCTTAACATCCATTTGGTGCACATATAAGCCATAAATTGAAGCTGATGACATAAGCACTCTAATAGATGTTATTCTAGCCACTGGTTCATATGTATCAAAATAATCTATAGCTTCCTTTTGCCAAAAACCCTTGGTTACCAACCTAGCTTTAAAAGTTTCTAATGACCCATCAGTATTGTATTTCCTTCTAAATACCCACTTGCATCCAATAGGCTTAGAACCTGCTAGTAGATCCACCAATACCCACTTATTATTTGACATTATGGAGTCCATTTCATCATTAACTGGCTCTTTCCAAAATGCAACATCTCTTGAAGCCATAGCTTCATGAAATATTTTTGGATCCTCCTCCACAGTTAGTAAATAGGGTATTTTATTTAAAATAGTGGTTCTATTTCCTTCAACAAGAAATACAATAGCTTGGGAGGAAATGAAATCAAGACCTAAATCCTTTCCTTTCCTAGCTCTCTTACTCCTCCTAGGTTCAGTGGGAATATCATAAACACTCCTTCTAGGTATAGAAGTTGGATTGTTATCAAAAACCAAACTAGGTAAATGAGAGGATTCTATGTCAAGATTGGAATCATTAGAAAATTTATTTTCAAAAAACTTAACATCTTTAGATTCCACTATAACATTTGTATCCAAATCCAAAAGTCTATAAGCCTTAGAATTTCCTACATATCCAACAAAAACACTTTTGAGAGCTTTTGGTCCTAATTTCATTCTTTTTGGGTCTGAAACTCTATAAAAAGCTAAACAGTCCCATACTAAGTATGACAGATTTGGTTTCTACCTTTCCACAATTCATAAGGAGAGACTTTAAATTTCTTGGAAGGTATTCTATTATGTAAATGACAAGCTGTTAACAATGCTTCACCCCAAAGATTTAATGGCAACTTGGCATTTAAGATCATAGCATTTAATATATCAACCAGTGTCCTATTTTTTCTTTCAGCTAAACCATTCTGTTGTGGGGTGTAAGGTGTGCTCATTTGATGTATAATGTTATATTTGTAAGCACCCCATTTTTGCCTGCTTGGCATTCTCCAGTCCGTCCAGACTTGAGTTCAAGTCAATACGGACATATTTCAATTTAAATCAGTTTTCCAAACTTAAGTCAGTCAGTTCATCGCTTCGCAGGCCCATTGGGCCCAATAGAGGCAAAATGACCAAAGTGCCCTTGGGACACTATCCGGTCCAATTCTAGTAGGCATGTTTTTTCGAAGACGGTAAGTCCCCATTTTAATCTCAAATCGAATTCCAATTCCAATTAAATCTGGCACACCTTTCAAGAAAGGTAATTCCTCAAGGTGGTAAAACCATCCAATCCAGCACGTTTTTTGAGAAAAATCTTTGAAATGATAAGTCCTTTCAAACCAGTCGACTGGGATGAGACCCCGAGTCCCCGAGATGGTAGAATGGTCTACTTTTGGCACCTGCTAGCTCGCCAATGAAGAAATGTCCGTTTTGGCACGCCTTTCCAAAAAGTTAATTCCTTAGGCACTAAGTCCACCTAGCAACTTCCCGAGATCAGGCAGTCTCTAGAATGATCGCGAACCGTTAGAGTAACGGAAGTACTCGTAAACATTGCAACCGTTAGAGTAGCAGAAACACTCGTAAACAGGTCGATATAGAAAATTGCCAACAAACCCCTGTGTCATGGAACCGCCATTAGAGTGGCGGAAACACTCAAAACCCAGGTCAACACTAGTGCCTGCTAGTCCACTCTAGTGAGAAATGACCAAACTGCCCCTAAAGCCATTTCCGGCACGTTTCTTGAGACTTGAGTCCTCAGAACGGTAAGTCCACCCTTCCAAGATTGTCCTAAAGACAATCCATCATAATTAGGTGCCTTCTAGTCTATCTCAGGCCAATTTCGAGACCTTCTAGTCGAGATGACCATTTTACCCCTAGGCCTCCGAGCACCCCGGGAACCACACCGGCTCTGAGTATCAAAATGGTAACCTATCGGTGATGCTTTTGATAGTATCCTCGGCCTTCCATTACCTTTTCAAATCATTTCGAGTCAATTTCGGTAAACCTGGTGTAAAATGACCATTTTGCCCCTTGTGAGACGGTCTCCTTTTCCAACCACACCGGCTCTGGGTATCAAACCGGTAACCTCCTGGAATATACTAAGTAATGTTTCCAAACCTCAAGTCTTCTTCGAGGACATTCCAAGTCCATCTCGACAGCTTTTCGGCCCGATTAACCGTTTTGCCCCTAATGGCCCGGTCAACCCTTCCAACAGATCTCATCATCATTTTTCAAGTCTACTACCTCTAAGACACTATTCTAAGGGTTCTTGTCCCTTTCTGGCTCTCAGGGCCATTCTCAGCCCTTTAAATTATTCCCAAACTTTTCGGAGTCACTCCTAGTGAAGCCAAGCTAAAAATTACATGGTAGTCACTAGTACAGGTGCCCAAATCTTCTGAACATATGTTGCTTGCCAGCTTTAAATATTTCCTAAACGATTGGCGCCACTACTAGTGGCACCAACCCAAAAAATGGCCTGGCGCCACTAGGAGTGGCGCCAATGTAATTTTTGGCCTAGTGCCACTGCATCAGGTGCCAGTGCACTCCTCTGTCTATAAATACAGAGCATCCTCCAGCGTGAAAAGGGTCTGAAAACTCAGTCTAAAAACTCTCATATTCGATACTCAGAGCTCAAAGCCTCCCAAAACCCTAGTTTCCTTTAGGTTTTCCAAACCCTAGCCTCCATATACAAACCCTAGCCTCCATACACTCACATACACTCATATACTAGCCCCTAAAGCCTCCATTGAAGACTTGAAGGGCACAACCCCGAAGCTCCCGAAGATTAAAGCAAGCTCTCAAAAATTGACGCAAAGCAAAACGAAGACCGAAGTAAAGAAAGCAAGCATAAACAAAGCAAATAAAAGAAGATACAAGGTAGGTTCTCTATTTACGCTTATGCATCTCTCCCCTCTCTTTTCTCTCTCCTAATCCACTTAGGTATTCTTCTATTTTAATCTCACATCTTCTTTGCCCCTTTCTTGCATGCTTAAAACAAGGGACTCCCCGGTTCATGTGTAGAATTAGGCTATTGAAGGTCACTGTGTCAAGGGCTTTCTCTTAGTCTAACCGGAGACCACATGGGTTTGGCTCCCTTGATTATGTGGTGAAGCCTTTAACCTTGTATGTTCACGATTCCAACTTGTATTGTGCATATCATAATCATGAATCTCTCCAAAATTTATTTTCAAACTTGTTTTCAAAACTTGCATCAAAATCGTTTTCAAAACTTGTGTTAAAATTTTCTTCTTCTAAACTTATTTTCAAAACCATAATCCTAAGGTGATTCTAGTCATTCTATGGTTACGATTGTTTTAGGAAACTGTTATATTTAAAGTGACTATTATGGTCTATATTTTTAAATACTTGTTGTTTTCAAAACCATAATCCTAGAATGGTTCTAATCCCTCCATAGTTAGAATTATTTTAGAAAAGTGGGATATTTTTAGAGGCTTGCAAAAGTCCCCATTCAAATCCTCTCTAAAACCTCTTTTTAAACTCACTTTCTAAAAACCTCTTTTCCAACACGCTTCCTAAAAACTCTTTCTAATCTCTTTTTCAAAATTGTTTTCTAAAAACTCCCTTCAAAAATCTATTTTCGAAAACTTCTTTTTAAACTCTTTTCCAAAAGCTCTCTTCCAAATTCATTTTCTAAAAACGCTTCTTAAGTCTCTTTCCCAAAAACTCTTTAAAAATTCCTTTCCTAAAAAGCCTTCTTTTCAAAACCACTTTTTATAAAAACTGTCTCAAAGTTTTACTTTCTAAAATCTCTTTTCTAAAACTTTTCTCAAGTTTACTTACTAAAAACTCTTTGCTAGG
>CM065391.1:3190000-3205000 GCA_033060915.1 Euryodendron excelsum | reverse complement strand
TGAAAAAAGTAAAAAAAAAAAAAAAACACAAATTGCACAATATTTAAAACCATTTGTTTTTCTAGAAACATGTCTTTTATAATTTTTGATGAAAAATAGAATAAAAAAATAAAATCTTTAAACGAAAGTGAAAAGAAGAAGAAAAAAAAAAAAAGGAAGAAAGAGGTGGCTAAAAGAAGGACTAGATAAATAACGTACGTTTCTCTCTTTTTTACCTTGTGTATCTCATCTTTATATATTTTTTATATTATAATTAGATATATTGAGATATATATTATCAAAAAATAATCCTAATGTAAAAACTATAAACTAAAATAAAAAAAAAAAAATAAAGATAAAAAATAGGAGGGTATTGGAAGAAAAAATAAAAATAAATAAAAGGTCACACAAATAATGCACATTATTATCTTAATAATACACATTATTTACAAACGTTATGCTATTTTTTAAAATATAAAAATACCAATAAGTAATAGTTTAAAAATATTAAATTGCAAAGAAAAGGAAATCCTCTTGAATGCTTTTATGATTATGTATTTTTATACTTTCTTTTATAGGTGTTTATCATTTATACTTATATTGAGTTATTGTATAAAAAAAATATTTTTTAACTTATTTATAATTTTTTAATAATTATTTTATTTAAATATATTTTTATTATTTATTTATTATATAATCAATTAAACCGATTAAACTATAATTAAATCAATAAACTATTAAACCGATCATTTAACCGATTCAATCGCCGATTCCATTTATGACTATGCGTAAGAAGGTAAGAGCACGAGGCGTTTGTTTTTTAATTTTTTTATTTATTCCCATAATCCATAAAACCCATAAAACGAACCCCCACCGACCGAGTACTGGAAAACGTGAACCCTGGACTTCTGTTCTCCTTTTGGATTTTGTTCTCGTTTTGGATCCTATTATCTTCTCTTTCCTTTTCTAGGATTAGGGATTGATTATTTGTTTCGGTTTGATCCTTCGAAACCACCAAATGGAAGACGAGGCCGGCGAGTTTCAAGATTGGGAGGTGCTCCACAACTCGGACGACAACGGCTCAGTTAAATCATCCGACTCGGTCGAGAACATGAGGTGTATGGAGGGAATGGAAAGTGACTCCGAAGGAATGATTCGAACTGATTACTTCTCTCTCGATTCCCAGAGCAAGTATGTGAAGACACTTGCGAAGGGTGACGTGAGCGAGGAGGGTTCTGTTGAGTCTGATAATCCGAGTTGGATCGATCCTGGATCGGAGACTAGGTATTCAAGGAAGAAATCGGGTGAGTTCTGGCCTGATTCGGGGAGTGATCGGTCCGATGATCGCAACCTTAGTGAATTCTATGCCAACAATGAATTGGGTTTTGTTGGAAATGTGAAAAGCGAAGCGAGCTTTGGAGGAATTGGAGAAATTGGAGCTGAGGGTCAGGATTTGCGGAAATTCTGGTCTGATTCTGGCGGAATTGGACCAATTTCAAAGGAATTTGGGGACATCGAGCACCACACTGAGATAGATGTTGGCGATAATGCAAATTCCCCAGAAGGGTCAGAGCTTTCGGGGGAAGAAAATGGTGCGGATGGCGAGGCTGGTGGAGATTCAACTTCAAGCGGTAAAGCCATAGGAGCAGCGAAGCCGAGTGGTGATGAAGAGAAGAGGACTGTTGTGTGGTGGAAGTTTCCATTTGAGTTCTTGAGATATTGTGCTTTCAGGGTTGGCCCAGTATGGACTTTCTCTGTGGCCGCAGCGATCATGGGTTTTGTTGTCTTGGGCCGCCGGTTGTATAAGATGAAGCGGAAGAGCCAGAGCTATCAGCTGAAGGTTACCATGGATGATAAGGTCAGTTTTTCTGTAGCATTTTGTTTGTCCTGTTATTTCTGGTATCTGTGTGGTACATTTGGATTGAATTGGGGATTGAACTGCTGTTATGCTGATCCCATGTTATTGCTATATCGCAACATGGTTACAATTTCACTCTGGCTTTGTGTTTAATAGAGTATTTTCAGCTTAAAGAACTGTCTTCGGTAATTCGGTTCATGAGTTAACCTCAGAAAAGAAAAAACAATCAAAATTTTAAATTTTAAAAATTTCCATAATTTTGTATTTGAAAAAGAAAAGTTGGTTAGCTTAGCATCACTCGAGTACACAGCTTACTGGAGGTTTTCATTTTAAAACCAACTCAAAGTGTAGGACTCTTATGGTTTTGGTCTGATAAAAATTTTGAAGGAAAAAAAAAATGCTTCCCTTTTCTTTCTTTCCTTGGGTTTCTCAACAATAAAATGAAATGGAAGGTTATGTATTGTATTCTATTGGTTACTTGCAATTTACTATTTGTTAATAGTTTCTTAGGTAATGATAATCTCTTCACCAAAACGGATCTGTCCAGTGAACAACATAAAAAAAAAAAAAAAAAAAGGTAGTATATACTAAACGACAATGCTCCCTGGCCACATCACAATGAATGAAAAGATGATAACATTTTCTTCTGCTCTTTGACACATACAACATCAATTAGGAAGGTTTTTTTTTACCCCTCTTTCCCAAATTATCTGCATTGATGATAGAATCTAAAGCAGTAGTCCAAATATATAATAAATAAATAAATAAAGTCAGCTTGGTTGGCACCCCCACCTTTGAAACACTCTTCCAAGGAAAGGCAGAAACTCTCCCACCTTCAAATAAAAATATAAAAAAAAAAAGAAGAAAAAGAAAGACATCCATTTGGTATTAGGCTACTATGTTAGGTAAGCTTTGATTTAGAGATTATCTATGTGGTTTAGGACTATTATTAAGCCTATAAATAGACCTTATTGATGTAAAACGAAACAACCCATTTATTGACAGGCCAATCGTTCTACGAGCTGGCTTAGCATGGCTCGTTTGACATATGTGTTGGGCAAGGCTGGCCTGCCAAGGGTAAGCCTAGGCCCAACACAATTCGGTCTTGTGCATGGGCCCGACCATTCCCGTGGCTATGCCTGTCAAGAATTTTTAAATCTGTATTTTCTATAATTTGAAGTGTTAAAGCTTTATAGTGGGTTGGCTAACTAAGAAGAGAGTGAGAGAGAGAGCGAAATTTAAACACAACGATTTATAATAGTTCGGCTAATTGAGCCCACGTCCACTCCCTACGGCTCCTCTTTGGTTCGATTGAATCGAACCCACACCTCTTTTAGAAGAAGAAGAAGAAGAAGTAGAAGAACAAGAAGATTGCACCTTTGCCCTATTCTTTGACCCCCTACTCATCGATTCACGTATGCCCTTTCGATCCTTTGCTTGTGGATATGCGGTATGTCCAGACTTTCAATCCTTGTTTTCCCTTTTCTTTTTTCGATGAGGCTTATACATGTATATAGAGGATATACGTAGTAACTGTGTATATGTCTTTTCGAAAATAATTCTAGAATACCTTTTTCGAAATAATAAGAGTACATTGCAAAATTTGTGACAATTTTAGAGTTCTTCACCATTTGTTGTTGTTGCTATGATGATTGCCTCCACTGGAGGAGAAATTGTTCTAAAGGTCTGGCTCATGATGTGAGCTTGATAATATCGTGTGTCCAACCTATTAAAAGTCTACGCAATGTTCCTATTTGTGCTGATGTAAGAAGTACGGATTCGGACGCGGATGTGGACACGTCGATACGACAATTTTAGAAAATGAAAGACATTAAACGGCGGGAATATATATTTTGTACACTATTAATATGTTATATATAGAAGTATTTTATTAAAAGATAATGAGAAACAATGCAAGATAATACTAATTAAAATTAAAAATCATGTATTCAATAGCTTTAGGGTCAAATTAGGTGTAAAATCTTATGGTTTTTACTTTCGTAATTGGATCCAAGTTATTTTTTTAAAACTTGCAACATGTTTCATGTGTGAATAAATGATGGACACCCATGTTCAAGTGACGGGCACATGTGTCCCCCAGACACATAATAGAACATTCATATTGCCCTCTGACAAAAATATAATTCTAAATGAAATTATTTTGATTCAAACATCTCTTTTTTCGACTTGCCTACTTGAATCGTATATTTCAATACCAACTAATCACACAATTGGCAGTGAGGGTCTATGTTACCCGGACTCGGGTATGGATGTCGGACTCGGGTACGTATCCAGAGGTTGGATTCGCCTCTCTTTCGACTTATAGGATACGGGGACTTGGCCAAAAAGTGTCCAAAAATTGGACACGGGTACGAGGACACGGCGCATAAAACTATTTAACAATGAACAATTATAAGTTTCATATATAGTTTTTAATTTCTCTAACCACATATTCATACTCAAGTTTGGGAAAAAATTTATTTTAAAAAATTTCATAATTATGGAAATTGCTATTATTTTAAAAAATTTCTACAAAAAATATCATCAAAAAGATGTAACAATGACTTTTTTTATTATTTAAAGATATTGTAATTAGTATTTTTTTTAAATGAAAGGCTCTCCTTTATTTTCATAGGATTTAAAATGAAAGGCTTGCATTATTTGTTAATATCCATTCACCTATTATCAACATAATTATCTTAAAATGAAAATTAACCATTTTTCTTTTATGTCACGTAGCCTTATTTTTTTTTTTTGAAGTAAAACAATTAATCAATTTTTTCTTCAAGTACATATTATTATAAAAAGAGAATGCTAAATGTTAACTACCACATTTATACGTACAGTAAGGCCCTCTAAACTTTGTTGAAGAGAATTTTTATTTTCATTTTTGTTTTTCGTTGCTAACTGAAAATAAATATTTTCTTCTTGTATGATAATTGAAAAGCAATCCAATGAATATCTTGTTAGTTATTTGTATTGCATTAAATACTTTGCGGTGTTTTTATTTTGGATACTAAAAATACATATACAAATAGGCTACTCTACACATTCATTTACAAGTATTGCTTTTTATCTGAGCATCTGGGAGAGAGCCCACGGCACATACGTCGGGACCAAAATTGAGGTCCTACCACATATTTTGGTACTAAAGAGTAAGTTTAACACCTCCAAATAACAATAGAGACTTGAACTTAAGCATATAGTCTTTCGTCCATCAACCTGTTCCAAGATAAAATCAAATGGCAAAATTAAAAAATAAAATAATGGTAAAAAAGATAAGTAAAAGCCATAAAGCTTAAAAGTTTAAAACAACTCAAATTAGAAATTATTATAAACTAGAGTAGAGAGGTAAATCATCTAATTCATATTATAATTTTTATTTTTTACTTTTACAAGTTATTTTATTTTGTTTATGTGGCTTATTTGATATTTTTTTATTATTATAATAATTTTTTGCATTTAAAAAAATTAATAATTTTAATAAGTTCAATCCTTCACAGCAAACTATATATCACATTGTTATATTAACGTAAGACAATAAGGATGAATATTACCAAACAGAGCCGTGAAAATATCGTATTCATATATGATACATGTGTCATAACATCATATGTATCCATTATATGGATATTCATATGCGAATAATATTATGCGTACATTGGCTATGTATAATAAAAGTTCACATCTACAAAAAAAACAAATAAGAAACAAAAAAAGTACAAGCAGTGATGGCAGACAAGGCAAAAAGTATTCTGCAACAATGTCATTGTCGATCACTTGCACTAGCAATTCAACGGCTGAGAAAAGAGTGACCAACCATGTGCAATCTAACGGTTGAAAAACAGCCATGCCTAAAGCCTATCTCAAACAGAGGAGGAAGTGGCGGAAAAATACAGAAACGTGACAGCACAGTAGCACACAAACATTACCCATCATCTTCAACCCCACTTCCTCGTCGAAAAAAACTCCAGATCTGCGCTTCCTTTCCCGTCGAAACAAAACTCCAGAACTCTAGATCTACGCTTCAACCCCACTTTCCCGTCGAAACAAAACTTCAGATCTGCGATTGTTTCACAAGTCCACAGAAGCCGATGACAACATCGCTCATCTGGAATATCCCGGCGGCCATGGGTTATTATGGACTCCGAGAGGATGCTCGACCAAGACAGCCACGTCCGAGAGGCATAGAGCTGCGTCCGACGCAGATCTCGTACCTGCACCGGTGTCGTGTCGTGTCGACTCCGGTACGCTGCTCCAAAACGGCGAGTCCAGGTAACACAGGTGAGGGTTACCAATTAAATTGCAAAATGGGCCCATAGAGAAGCCCATCTTGTATCTCTCTATAGTCTATATACATATTTATATGAAATAAGAAAGGCTAATTGCCATCACGTCAGATACCATCATGGGAAAAGTAAAATGGTCATAATGAGAGAGAAACATTTAATGAAAAGAAGTGCAACCATTCAAATTTTGACTCCTCTTCTCCCCTTCGTTTTCCTCTTCTCTCACTACATCGCCTTCTATGACAAAAAAACCAACTCTGTTACCTTCTCTCTCTCTCTCTCTCTCTCTCTCTCTGTGCAAAGAAAGCAAATAAACAACCATGGAAAAACCAGATTTTGAAGTGCAAGGTGTGTCTCACTGGAGATGACAATCAGAAGGGGTGAATGCTCTGATTGTTACGGCCATTAGATCTGTGCAATGATTACGGTGCAAGGGTCAGTAACAGTCGTTACCGACGCCGGAATGACGTAATGGCTGTTACATATGCGTTATGGCAGAGTATCGGACAATACGAGTGGGATCTATATTTGGCCGCTACAAAACCCTTGTAATGGGAGCACTCCCTGGCGATACCGTACCTTTTTTTCATTCTATGAGGCCTACAGATTGGCACACATTCTTAAATATGTGTATTCTTATTGCATTGATGAAGTAACTACATTTTTTATTCTCTGAATAGGAGCAATTAATTGTAAATTATCTTGAAATTTAAAATAATGTGCAACACAATGGTCATGAAATAATTGTCTATCTAAAAGTAATAGTGTGGTGTGTGGATGCATATGTTCAATATCAATATTATGTTCTCAAGAATCCGTATTTTTTGCTAATTCCTGAAACACAAATATAATACAGAAGCGTAAATAAACAATTATAAATAAGTACAAAATAAATGTTATCAAATGTGATACAACAAATGGTTGTTCAACACTTTTGCAGTTGATGCTTTGCTTGAAACTGCAGAGCAAATGGGAGCAAATTGAGTATACAGAGCAATTACTAATATAAGAGAGAGGAGTTGAGAGAGAATTGAGTGATTTGTGAAAGAGGGGTTTATATGAATAGGCAAAGTAGCCGCTGGGGTGGAGGGGAGGGGAATTTGAAGAAGTGACCATTGGGGGCCAACAGCTCAAAGTGTCGTTGGGGCTTTAGGCTGGGCCTCAACAACTCTTTGGGCCGGGCCTACAGATGGGCTGGGCTTTAAAACACACCAAACCTTCCACCAAGGTGACATGGAGTTCACCACCTTACTTGTATTTGGGTCATTCAACACTCGCACATTCTAAGTAATTTTTTTCTGTGAAGAAACAATTTTTATCTGAGGATTTGAGCTTAGTTTTAAGAAATCCGTTTACCCGACTGGAAGAAACTGATTGTGTTGGCCTAAGTATAGTGGCGGACCTAGGATTTGTGTTGAGTGGGGGCCAAGGTAAAAAAATTTTTAAATTTTGTATGGATCAAGGTAAAATCTTTTGAATTTTGGGGGTCAATACCTATATTTCTTGTAAATACTCAAAATTCTATAGATATTATGGAGAATTTTGGAAGCACGGCCCCTGCCTGCTCCAGCCGTCCGCCACTGCCCAAGTATATCAATTGCATTTTTTGCTGATTTGAAGTTAAAATATATATTAGGAAAACCGCCTTACAGGGGTGAACCCTTTACAAAAAGCTTATTACAAAACACCGAAGCCTATATCTACAGGCATATACGTGTCACCCAAAGACTCCACAAAGGAGAATAAACAAAAGAATGCACCTTCTGACAACCAAAAAAATAAGGGAACAAGGATGACGCTCTTCGATGTATGATTAGGATTTTAAATTCTTTCAAAACCTCTGTTATTGCTCCCACGTAACACAAAGAGGCATAACACAACACAAAGTGGCATAACATCCCAAGCCTTTCTCATCCTCCGCCTCAGACAATTAGTTCCCCAAACAAGCCAAGAGATCCACCATTGTAGATGGGATAACCCATTCGGCTCCAAAAAAAGAGAAGACAAGGTTCCAAACATCTTGAGCCACCGGGCAATGGAGAAGGAGGTGATTCACGTCTCCCGTTACACACTGCATGCTCAGTCATATCAAATGAGGGTGGAACTTGCTTCATTGCTTTAAGAGAGACAATTTCTCTATAATCTTAAAAATTATGAAACACAAATAACTCTGAAGCTGAGATTTGAACTGAGCGGTTCTGTGGAATGAAGTAACTATTTCTGAGCATTATTCAGGTTTCAATTTATGGACAGTTGTTTAGATTCTGTGTTTTATGTGCTGACCTTTTAGGAGTGCTGAGTTTTTTTTGGAGCTTTATTTTTTGATTGCTACTGTTACCCTGCAATATAGTCATTAAATGCTGTGATGAGAGTTAAGTTGTTGCTGATCTAATTTTGTTTCTGAAAACTATCTCCTTTCAAAAGCTTTGTAACACAAATAATCTTTGTTTTTGGACAAGAGAAATTTAGTTTTATTCAATATAACAAAGGTTCTTTCAGTTTGGCCCTAATATATATATGCTGAATGGATAAGTTCCCCCTAATTATGGATCCTGAGTTTCTTGTGCAGTGGTCTATTGCCAGCCTTATAAGATATATGATTTCTAGAATTATTGACTGTTGCATGCCTTGTAACATTTTGCTCTGGACATGTGGTATGAAGTCCTTGACATGATCTTTGTCTGAGTGTAACTTAAATCCCAATTTCATATATATGAAGCGGTAGGTGTTTTTCTGGGGTTCTGCAATATTGTCAACTAGGTGAGTTTGGACGACCTGTAACTGAAACCAGCATAGGGTATTTGAGAATTCGAGGGACAACTTAAATGATATACAGCTAGTCTAGTGTTTTTTTCTTTGTGGGTTCTTTATCTTATCAACCTATGATTGGGCTACATCCAAGTCTTGTGGTGTTAGGAAAACAAGTTCCCTCTTTTCATCTATTCTCTGCAGAAAAGCAATTTAAGTAATCGTCAAGGAAAGGGAGAATTGTTTCCCCTACAAGACCTGATATATTATTGGTGCTAAACCTTTTCGTTTTTTGATTGGTTGTCTGCAGAAGGTATCTCAGTTCATGAGCCGGGCTGCAGGCCTTAATGAGGCTTTCTCAGTGGTGAAACGGGTCCCAGTCATACGGCCATCTCTTCCAGCAGCTGGGGTGACTCCATGGCCAGTGATGAGTTTGAGATGAAATTCAAGTTGTGAAATAGAGAGGAGAAAGCAGTATGTTCATGAGGTAAGTCTTCAAGATTTTATGGTTTTCATGTCGTTGCTTGTATAATATGTGTTCTGGGTTCCTTTTTATGTACGAACCTTGAAGTTGCTAAAAGATTTATGTACCATTTTACAGTTTTTGTATAAACTCGACATTTGGGTTTTCTTTGCATTCCTGTTATGGTATAAAGGGTCCTACCCCATTGTAGAAACAGGATTGGCATATTTTCTAAGCGTCCAAAAAAAAAAAAAAAAAAAAGAAACAGGATTGGAACCCAGGATATAGTATAAAGGGTCCTACCCCAGTTCCATCCTTCTCTCTCTCTCTCTCAGGTCCTCACCACCATTGGACCCTTTTCGGGCTACACTTCATTAAAATTCAGGTCATCAGGACATGGTTTTTTATCCTGCGAATTAGTCGGAATCCAAATTTTCAACTTTTCTGCTGAATTTGGAAAATATGAATTTATTGTTATTATTATTTCACTAGACTTTGTTGTATTTCAACTGAATTTTGGAAAATTTAGTCAATTTGCCTATGTATTCTGAACTTTTTAATACCATGAATTCGGCTATTCTTACCCAGAGTAAAAGACGAGGTTATATTTTGAAACTCCAAACGAAATAAAGGTCCGTTTGGTAACGCTACTAATTTTTATTTTTTGTTGTGTGTTTTTGTTTTTTGTTTTTGCTGTGTATTTTTTGTGGTTTGATGATGAGCGTTTATAGGTTATCGTTGTGTCAATAATACTAGACCAATATTTTTGTAAGAGAAAATACACCTATTTTAGTGTTTTAAGTTTTCTTTTTTCGAATTTTGTAAAAAACTAAAAAAAAAAATTTTAAACAAACAGCATTTTTTGTTTTTTTTAAAAAAAAAATAAAAAATAAAAACAAAAAACGTTACCAAACGAGACTTATTCTCCTCTTTGTTGTTTTTTTTTTTTTGCTGCCCTTTATTCTCTGACAAAACGATCAGAGCCCTCTTAGTCTGTCTCCTGGCTAACGATAAAGTAAAAGAAGATGTGATGAGAAAATGAGAAACAATTTTTTATTTAATTGTTTATTTAGGTAGGTGAGATGAAAATATTTTTTTCTTGTCATTTTTCTTTTCTTTTCTTCTACAGTTTTCAAGGCAAAAGGAACCTGGAAACATGAGAGGAGAAGATGCATGCAGTGAAGCCTATTAATGTGCTTGGTCCGTCCAGTGATTAGAATTAATTTATCTCACTCAACGGGGGTTAAAAAGTTGGAACCCCATCTCCCTCTCTTGTCCGCAGAGATATGACGATGTATTTCTTATATATATATATATATATATCCTTATAAAACAGTAAATAAGAGTTGAAAATTCTCCTCACTATACTGCTAACTTCCAAGAGTGTCATCAATATCATTGTTGTAGGTGTTTGCTTTAATAAGCATTGATCATTGGAAATCGAAATAGTATTTTCTCAGCAAAGTACAATTGTAAGACCCCATCCGACCGACTCAATCCAACCAGCAATCATATCTGAGCCCAAAGGCCCCCAAACAGTACTTCATCATCGGCCCCCTGAGTTGAGGTGCCAAACTAAGCTTTGGATCTACCAAGACGATGGCGTCTTGAGGGGCATGTGATGTGCTCCATCGGTAGCGCTTAAACTTGCCGAGCAGTGTTTTAAAAACCGGATTTGACCAATTGGTTCAATAAAAAAAAAATCAGAAATTGATTCAAAAAAACGGTCTAGTTCACATTTAAAATCAGTTTAACAAATATCGGGCAAAAAACCAATTGACTCAGTGATTAAACCGTTGAACCGGGCATAAAATAGTTTAAAAATTGCCAGTTCAATAAAAATTCATTAAAAAAAGGTATAAAATGTCAAAAAAATTATTTTTAAAAAAATATTATATATTTAAATATATTTATTATGTCACGGTTCAATAACAATTAACTCAACGGTTAAATCATTGACTCTTAACCCGGTTACTATTTTGGTTCGCTCAATGATTCGATTTTCAAAACAATGTTGCCAAAAACAGATAATAGTTATCAGAAGAGATTATAGTTACTGAAAGCAGATCGGGCCAGTCGGTTCAACTAGTTCAATTGGATTTGAACCTGTTTGATTTAATTAATTTATAAAAAATATAATTGAATCGGATAAAACCGGCCAGTATTTTAAAAAACTGGTAAACCAACCAGCTAGTTTTTTAAAAAAACTATTTACTAGTTTTGACTTTTTAAGTTTCTTTCAAATTTTGATTTATTTTTGATACCCAATGGTTGAACTTGAAAAGTTATAGTTTAATTAAGTAATACTTACCATTGCTGTATCTAATTCTTTGTGTTTTAGTTTACAATATAAAATATATTTAAAGTAAAACATCTATAAATAAATAAAATATATTTAATTTATAATATTAGTTTATACGGTTCTAATAACTATGGTTATCATTTTTTAACTAAAACAAGCAAGGCGTTGGACAACTCAAGGAGACTAAAGTGAAGCTGGGAATAAGAATAATGTAAAGCCATAACTAACAAAGGGAACTTTTTATTTTTTTTATTATTATATATTGTTGGTTATTGATCCAGAGAGAGAGGGGTGCTAGCCCAGCTTATTGCCAGCTGGGGTGGTTGGTAGCATCAATCGACGAGTCGATAAGTGACGAACACTTTATGTTATGAGTTGGTTCTAAATGAGACATCAAAATTAACCATGGAGCTAAAAAGTGTCTCCAACTGGGTAGAGAAACACAATTGTTCTTAATTCATTCCTCAGCTGTACATTCCCTGAAGCAAACTTCTCCTTCTCCTTGTGCAAAAGAAAAATTGTTCTTTTAAGGATTAGTCAATCAGCTCCATGTAACTGGCTTTAGTACTCTCACCTTATGACAGTCTATAAAAAGAGAAAATTTTTAGTAGGTCTGAAATACAACATTAGCATGATAATGTGGTGTATTCGATTCATTAAAAATAAACATATATTCCTATTTTAGATTGATTGACTTAATTCTTAGATTGACTAGCCTAATTTTTAGAATAATAAAGTAACAACTTTCTTAACATGTTCATATTTATTACCTATGTAGTTAAGTTGACAAAAACTACATGATTTGTTTGTTTTTAATTGGTTAAGCACACAACGTCATTATACTAACGTGGTGTTTCGGACCTACTAAATAATTTCTCCTATAAAAACCTTACAAATTAGGTGTTGACAGATCGAGTAGGGTTATTTTCATAATAAATTATACTTTGTACACTTACATTTTACACTAAATTATATTTTAGAAATTTTACTTTTATTCATAATAATTTTCACTTCTAATTTGTCACAATGTCAATCTACTATTTGTAAAATAGAGAAAAAATTCAAATGTGACAATCACGTAATCTTTTTTAAGGGGTAAATTTGTAAAATCTAACCATTTTTTTATTCCAAAGACTCACGTGTATTGTAGGTGAGTTTTATTAGGGGTTTTTACATAAAGCTTAATTATATTATATACATCACAAAATTAATTACGCTTATGATTTGGGAGAAATTTATAATAGATAATTATTTGTTAAGAGGCATGATTTTATATCTTTGCCACTCAAAAAAAGCAACATACTTGTTATATGGAAAATTTTTATCTATTTTTCAAAAAGAAGTAGTAGAAGGTAGACATTGTAACAAATTAGGAGTATATAGACTTAATTGTTACAAATAAAAGTAAAAATCCTAAAGTGAGATTCGGTGTAAAATGCAAAATTGAAAATTGTAATTAATTATTATTTTAATGTGAAGCTAGGCAGGTGGATTGCTTTGAATTTAACAGTCTATTTTAATATTATTATTTATTTTTATTTTGAATTAATTGCTACGTTTGCTAGATAATTTAGTATTTTTTTTAAAAAAAACTAAGGACTGAATAATTTGATGACATGGAAATAAATTAGTAGGTCCTTAGCATGTGTAATGCGTGTCTGAGTCGTGATCTTTATATTTTTATCTTCTGATGAATCAACAATTACCAAGTTCCAATTAAGGTATTTGGAAACCAATAAATAGCGGCGCTCCATCGATTGCTTGCATGAGTTCATTTACATCTATATATGGTTAAACAAAGTTCATCACACAAGTAAGATTGCTTAACCACTTTCCTTGTTCATATGAACTGTTTTCTACTTAATCTCTGTTAGAATAATAGGAGAGAGAGAGAGAGAGAGAGAGAGAGAGAGAGAGAGGGAGGGAGGGAGAGAAATATCTATATCTTGGATGAATTAATCAATGAAGAACAATCTCCTTGTCATTCTACTTGTAGCTTTTGGGTATGCAAGCAAAGTAGATGAAGCTAATTTTGATCAAAATTACTATGCTACATGGGGATTTAATCACGTCACAATACGTAACCAAGGAACAGAAACTCGACTCCTAAAAGACGAGTCCTCAGGTTGATGTCCCTTCATTTTCAAACATTATCTCTCTCTCTGTGTGACATGTGCGTGTGCGTGTGCGTATGATTGTGCACTCAGGCTCTGTGTCTTTATCACCATGTGTGTACCATGTAGATATAAATAGGCGTATGCATGCATATATCAATATAATGTGTAAGCGGGAGTGGTAAGTGGTAACATATGCATTTGCTGTTTCTAATTCATTATTATTGATCAATGTAGGGTCTGGATTTAGTTCAAAGCTTAATTATGGCTCCGGATATTTTCGAATGAGGATGAAGATACCCAACAAGAAGACAAAAGGAGTTCTCACAACTTTCTACGTAAAAATTTCTTGGTTTTGCTTCAATTTGTTTAAATTATATTGCCTACTATGTTGAAGCATGCATATATACTGAATTTTTTTATGGCGGCCGGGTTGACTGCAGCTAACTTCAGTAAGGGTGGGTCAGTCAGCAAGTACTAATCACGATGAGCTCGACTTTGAGTTCTTCGGTAACAATAATGGGATGCCTTATACATTGAATAAAAATGTATTTGCAAATGATACGGGAAGCAGGTAGCAACAGTTTTGTCTCTGGTTTGATCCCACAGCTGATTTTCATACTTATGAAATCCTCTGGAACCAACACCAGATAGTGTATACTCACTTTAGCCCCTTCACCTTCTTATTCTCTCTCTCTCTCTCTCTCTCTCTCAAATATTCGATGGTTTCATGGTGTACAAAAATTAATTACGGTTTTCATAGGTTTTTTGTGGACCAAATCCCCATCAGAGTGTTCAAGAACAATACCAATCTTGGAGTATATTACCCATCCCAGTCCATGCACATAGAGTGCAGCGTATGGAATTCAAAAGCTTGGCTTGGAGAGGTTGATTGGAGCCAAGCACCCTTCGCAGCCCTCTATCGAGGATTCGACATTCATGGCTGCCCATACCAAAACTCCTCCAACCCTAAGCAGCAATATTATTGCTATTCCTCCAACTTTCCTTGGAACGGGGAGGAGTACTGGCAGCTCAACCCTGATCAACAAACAAGATATGAAGACGTGAGAGAGCGGTACATGACATACGACTATTGTACTAGTTCCGATCCATCTAAGAACCACCCAGAATGCCATAGCAACCGGTACAAACATTAATGACATATTATAATCAGACATAACTGGGACTGTATTTATCTTTGTTCAATTCCTTGAGAGGTCTGATTCCTAAACTACCTTCATTTTTAT